>BDDA01000278.1:23676-34469 GCA_001662385.1 Chlamydomonas asymmetrica | reverse complement strand
CGGCACGCGCGCGCCCGAGCTGGTGCCGCTGTACGACCAGTCCCTCACGTACCACCGCACAATCGTCAAGCCCGAGATCGCAACGCGCGAGCTGTACACGATGTGGCAGGAGGTGCAGGAGCAGGGCAGCGCCATGTGCGCCTTCAACGGCTTTGCTGCGCTGGCGGGCGCTAAGAACTGCGACAGTGCATTCCTCGTGGATGTAAGTCGCTAATCAGCCTTTGGATGGGCCATGGATGTGCACCGGCCCGGGGCAATGCGCGGGGGCCTGATTGATCCATCACAACAGTGACAGCAGTGCATCAGCTAAGCCACGACGATGCCCACAAAGGAACATTCTCAGATGTGGTGGTTCATGACGTGTCACATGTGTTTCCGCCTTTGGTGGTCGTGTGGACTGTGTGCGTGTATCTTTGCCAGGCGATGGAGTGGGCCTTCAGCATTTCGCATGCAGCCGACACATGCGCAAGGCCGTGTTGGATCATTGCCCTGCCTGGGTGCTAGGCTGGTCACATAGCTGCCGCTGAGCGTGTCAAGTGCCCCTGTTGCTGCCCTGCGCAGATTCCAGCAGTCAACGGCTTCACCTACTGCCTGCCGGAGTTTTCCGTGGAGTCCAACCAGACCGTACTGATGGGCTGGTTTGGAATGGGCAGCGAGGCTGATTACAACACCATTTTCTTTGACGGGCTGCCCTTGACGGACATGGATAGCAAGGTCGATGTCAACTCCTTCACCCTGCTGCCCTCCGTCACAATCCTCCGCAAGTGAGCTTTTCATTCTTTTCCTAGTACACAACTTGCATTTAGATGTCCCTGAACATGCAAAGACCGTGCAGATGAGCGTCGGATTGGTGGTGGTGCAACACTAGGAGCACATCCGCTGGGCGGTCATTGCTCCGCCCAGATGCAAACCAAAAGTGAAGTGTGTGTTGGGCGCGTCCCAGATCCCAGAATTGCACACGCTGTAGCAATGCGCAGCATGCGTATATTCGGCAGCAACGGCTTGTGTGTGTCGCATGCGGCCATATGTGTTACTGCACCCCGAATCCTCCCATGCGCGAACGCCTCCCGCACCCGTCAGCATGTCAAACTGTCCATACCCCTGCCCTGCATGTGAATGTGGCCGCAGGTTCAACGCCAGCCTCATCCCCCTGGACCCTGGCACTAACACCACCAGCATCATGGTGCAGAACGCGCTGTCGGACTTTTCAAACCGCGGCGAGCAGGTGCACCTCAGCGTCACGCAGAGCAACGACTCATCCTACACCCCGCCCTTCCAGCAGACGCCTGACCAGGCCGCCGCGGACTGGGTGTCCCCCGTCAACGACCCTGCGGCCGTGTCCTCCAAGTACTACATGCTGGAGGCGCGGCTGAAGGAGCACGACTTCTTTGAGTCCATCAGCCAGCCCAATGGCTATGGAGACTTCCGGGACTGCGATGGCAACAACATAGGTGATGATGAACCAGCGGGCGAAGGGATCTGGTCAAGCGACTGCACCCACTATGCATGCATGCGTGTGCGTTCCTCAAAACCTATCTTTTTACTCACCTTGTTGCTAGTTTTACAGGCCTGAGCCTTGTCAGTTGTCACTGCACGAGTCAGGCTGTACACTGAAGTGAGGCATTTCCGCCACCCATCCGCCAAGATGGCCACCACCATGTGTGGCAGCTCCCATGCTGGCATGTGATGGCCATGCAGTACAGTGAGAGTGCACCAAGCGTGCCCAATGAGCCCGAGCTGCTGTGCTAAGCTTGCTTCTTGCGCTGCTGGTGTGCGCTGAGCAGATCCCGGAGTAGCGGGTGACAACAGCGAGGGCCCCACAACCATCGGCAGCAAATACGTCATGACGTGGTGAGTGCCATGGCAGCTACCTAGCATACACCAGTAAATTGACACCATGAGGGAAGGGGCTACAAGCAGATTTTGATGGCCACATCCACAACAGCTCAGTGCATTGGCATTCTTGGTGTGCAGGTAGGTGCGGCCAACTGCAGTGGAGGCCCTGCATTGACTGGTGCAAATCACTGCGATGTGGACTGTGGCTGCTGCTGCTGCTGCTGCTGCTGCTGCTGCCTTGACTACCTGCAGCTCCGCAGCACGCACATGCTCGCTGACACAACGTACTTCCATGGCCAGCATCTGCCCCTGTGCGTTATTGCATGATTCCCATGGCGCCATGCATCCAGCCATGCAGCCCTGTACAGCTGCACACCTGCTAGCTGCACACAGTGAGGCTGTGCTGCGCTGAGGGTGCAGGTTCACCAACGGGTACGAGACCAACCAGACGTTCGATCCCATTGTCTACGATGGCGGCCATTCACCCTGGGGAACTGCCGCTGTCGGCCCCAACGCCATCCCGCAGTACGGCATCGTGGGGCCGCTGCTGTACGCCTACCCGGGCCACTCCCTCACCGTCAAGCTGTGCAACAAAGACGTCCCCTTCCCCATAACATTCAGGGTGGGATGTGGCATCCAACAGGTCACACCCGTCCCACCGGCCACGCTCTACCTCGCCAGCGGCACGTGCGGCGTGTTCTCCTTCTTCGTGCCCGCCTACCTGGACCCCTACACCACGCTCAGCGGCTCGCAGCGCACGCGCCTGCCCTGCATCTACTACTCGGCGCCGGAGCGCCCGGTGGACCCGGCGTACTGGCAGAGCAGGCAGATGTGGGACAACCTCAACGCGCCCGGCCCTGCACAGCACACCACCGGCGGGCTGACTGGCCTGGTGGGTTGGTGATGTCATGGTGACATCAGTGATACATGCGTTGCGGCATGATGATATGATGCATCGCTTTGTTGATCCGCCAGCCGTCAGCAGTGCACAGTATTCGTTGCAGCCGTCGCTACTTCTTCCAGAGTAAAGCTACCGTGTCAACCTGTGTGTGAGGTTGGACTGTGAATGCTGACTGCTGGCATGCAGGTTGTGCTCAAGACAGCTGTCAACCTCACCGGGGATGCCAACATCACCGGCTACGACAAGATACGCGACCTGGACACGCTGGACATACCCATCATGTACAAGGTGCGAGGACGAGTACCAGCAGCAGTGGTAGCAGGCTGTGCTAGCGGGTGAACGCGTGGGACCGGGATGTACTGATGTGAGACTGCAGCCCCACCGCCCAGCCACCTGCGGCAACTGCCGTGGTGTGTGCGTGCATGTGAGTGAGTGTGTGTGCGTATGCATGTGCACCCTCGTGGACGTGCTGCCTGCAGGTCCACGACATGAACCGCGTGAACCCGGAGCTCATCACCCGCACACGCGCGCTGCACTGCGCAGTGGATACAAACCACCCGCTGCGCTCCACGTACTGCCCGGGATCTGAGTTACGGCCGGTGTCCAACATGAACATCCCAATTCTCCCCTGGGGCACCAACAAGACCTACTACGCTTCGCCGCCCGCTGACAAGTACGGCTACCTGTTTGGGCCCGTGCCCAACATGTACTTCATGGACGTTGAGTGCACGGCGCCGGACAACACGCAGTGCTCGGACGCAATCTGCAGCAACCTCGATCCGGCCGATGCTGCCGCCAGCTGCCCGGTGTGCAACTACGATGTGAGTGGGAGTGCACACACGCACACGTGACGCGCATCCACACATCCATCCACCCACCCGCAATCCATCGATCTGGCAAGGCAGCCTCTGTGCAATGTGCAGTATGCAGCATGATGTAGAGGCAGCAGCAGGTGAGGTGGGGGCGGCGGGTAGGTGTGCTAAGGGGCATGAGGGTGAGGCAGCGCAACACGCACACATACACATAGAGGGTGGGTTGGTGGGTGAGTGTTTGGTGGCGTTCATGCTAGGGTTTCAAGGCTCCTCGACACTAGGAATCAATCAAGGCTGTTAACCTGCCAAGTAACCTACCAACGGTTTGAACTTTGAACCAACTTCACACCTGACGGGCGTGGCTCTGGCTAATCTGGTCATCTGCGTGTTCTACACCTGCGCCGTTCAGACCAACTTTGAGCTCCAGAACGGGTGCGACCCCTACCGCTACCAGTACGCCAATTACAAGTTTGCGATCAACGGCTACTCGTTCTGCTCAGGCGGCCAGTGGCTGCCCGACTTCAGGGCTGGCAAGCTGTACCGCTTCCACCTCTTCTCACCTCATGCCGATTACTACTACTACTATGCGGACCTGCAGGTGCGTGCGGCTGGGTGGGGTGGGGTGTGGGTGTGGGTGATGAGCACAGCAGGGCATCGCATTGTGAATGTGTGTGTCGAGTCCGCGTTTCTGGTATGATGCAGGTGTTGGTGCACACTGCATTGCATGCATGTGCATGGTGCAGCAGAGTGGAATCGAGCATGGTGAACGCACCCAGCATGCGACATTCCCTGCTGTAGGGTGTGTAGGGTGAAAACCTGCTTGGTCGCAAGGAGCGATGCCAGGATGGTGAGGTATGAAGGCTGCATACACACAGTCCTTGTTTGTTAATACTGCGTGTTGATTGAGCCCTTCATATTGCTCACATTGTTTGCGCTCATCACTCAACTACGGTACAACTGGCGGGAATCCAATCATCCAGTCGCATGACGTGTACAACATGGCGTTCCGCTACCTCAACCTTCCCAACATCACCGCCCCGGTAGCCCGGGGTGTGCCCAACATCACCTACTACGAGAACACCACGCGCTTCACCAGCGTCACTGACACCTTCAACACCGTCATCTGGTGAGCACCGCTGGCCACCGCTCCACCGGAAGGTGTAGGGAGCCACCACTCAACTGCTTCACCGGAAATAACTGCCAGCAAGCAAGGAATGCAATATGGTACCTATTGTGTGCCTGCAAAGACCAGGGCTCCTCCCTTGCCACTCTAACCATCATGAGGAGTTGGTATGCAACTTGGCCGCCGTGCGCGCACCGATGCTTTAAGGACGCATAAACCAAGTGCATCTGGAGTGCACCACCTGACACTAAACAGCAACCCCCAACCTGCCATCATCCCATTTCCTACCGCTTTCCAGGGGCCCCACACACCCACGTAAATGCTGCTGCCTTGCCACCGGTAATCCACCGGTGCTGCGCGCTGCATGTGCCCCTATAGCTGCCTGCTGCCTACCTCACCTGCCTGCCTGTGCTGCACCTCATCACTTACCCCTACCACTTTGCAGGGGTATGCAGAGCCATGAAGTGGATGTTATGTTTCCCATACCTGATGACCTGGGTGACAAGGAGTACATCATGTTCGATGAGGTCCAGCTCAACGCCCAGTCAGGTAGGTGCAGTGCTGGGAGCACATTGGAGCAGACAACACAGGTCAGGGCAGGTCAAATCAGTTTGGACCAGGGTGAAGCGGTGCTGACACAATGCAGCGGTGCCGACACAGCCAACTTGAGCATGCAGCAATGTCCTAGCCCGCCCCCCCCCACACACACACGCACCACCATCACCAACCACACCGACACCCACACACACACACATACAGCTCACCCCTGACTGTTTGCTTGGCCATTGTGCTTCCTGTGCTGGTTGCACCTGCCATGCATCATGTGCAGGCATGCAGGCGAGGCTTAAGGTGCAAGTGAAGGTGAGTCCAGGCGTATCCCCGCACTGCATGGCGTGGCACAGTAGGACTAGCAGTATAGCATGCCCGCGCCAGCCCGCGTCCGCAGGCGTCAACGAGGTGGCAACAGTAGTGAAGGCAGATCAGTGCATAGCATGTAGGCTGCTATCTTGGTGTCATATGACATGTAAGCATGTTGCGTTAACACTAAAGATGCTCTCTCAGCGCCAACCAGCCAGTCACTGCTTGCTGCGCCCTACGCTGTGTGCCAATGCATGCGCTGTTGTGCTACCGCCTGCTTGCAGCCGTTCACGTGCCTGAAGCAGCAGGCATTGACGGGCGGCAGGAGGCTGCTGCAAAACACATCTGATGTGTACTGGTGAGCGGCATGCAAGCACGTGCATGGGCTGCCACACCAGCACGTGCACCGCACCACTGCGCTGGCGCATCCGGCGGCGCCTCACACACTCCTCCCCACCCCACAGCCCTCGATCGAGGGAACCCCTCTGAAAGTCACCAACATGTTATAAACATAGTGGTTATATAATTATCTATGGCACACATACACACAGCTGGCGTCGTTGTTTGTTTGTCCTTGCCTGTAAGCCCCACTTGCATGTCGTATGCTCACGCTGCGACAATCGCTGCACATCCCACCACAACAACCACTCGCGATGGCAATGGCGCTTGCCCCTACCCACTCTCAGGTTCAAGGCCCCTCCTGGCTACCACAACAAGCCGATCAGCATCAGCAAGGACGTGGTGTGCTCCAAGGGCATGGATGGTCAGACAACCTGCCTGGTGGACGACTGCTGTGATCCCAACCCCACCTGCGACACCTTCACCTGCCCTACCAACACTGTCTTGTACGCGGACGGCTCCAAGTGCAATGATGCAACCTGCACCCCTGCAGAATGTTGCAAGGTAAGACGCAGGGCCTGAGGTGATATGTGAACCGAATGCCAGGAGGAACGACTCCACGCCAATTCCCGCAGCCTGCACCCGCACCAGCATCAGCTGCCTAGCCGCCTGCTTAGGCTATCGCCTGTCGGGCATCGCACCTTAATCAACCTGATGGTGAACCCTGATGCCGCTCGCGGTTGTAGCACTTCACTGAATCGAAGCAAACTTAATGCCAGCAGGCAGGCTGTTTGCATGTGTGATGGGACGCGCCATGACGCGTGTGACTAATCATGTTGTTCAAATGTGATGTGCGTGAATGCATGCATGCGCTCAGCCCATCTGCCCCGCCAACGGAGCCATGTGCAACACCACGCAAGGCTACGTGGCGCGCTCCAGCGGCACCATCGTATGCGCGGCCAGCGGCTGCAAGTTTGCAGACTGCTGCACAAAGTCCTGCTCCGGCTACACCTGCCCGGCGCAGACGGCTGTCACGCTGTGGAGCCTCAAGGCCAATCCCAGCAAGATCATCTGCACAGAGTCCAGCGGATGCACCACGAACGAGTGCTGCACCCCCACCTGCAGCGCCAAGTTCAAGTGCACGCCGGACGACAACGGGTACACGCGCGTCCTCAAGAGCAACGCCACCATCACGGCCTGCCCTGTCGGGGGCGTCTGCACCGCCGACCTGTGCTGCGACTATGCCACCTCGTGTGCTGCCGGCGGCATCACCTGCCCCGCATGCACCATCACTTCCTCCAACGCCACCGTCACCACCAACAAGAAGGTCACGGTGACCACCACCTTCAACTACACCTACTACGCCACCAACACTGACCCCACCGTCACCTGCAGCGACCCCAAGGCCTGCACGATAAAAGAGTGAGCACCAGCAGCGCCTCACAGCCCATCCGGCTCTTGACCCCACACCCACACGCCATTCAGCCTCACACCTAGCTGGTGTGGTGTTTGCTGTAGCAATCGCATGGGCACTCAAGTGAACATGGGTGGGGATAGGTGTGCTGCAGCGGTGGAAAGGGCACCCGGAAGCAGAACCGTAGTGATAGGCAGTGAGTGGTGTGTGATGGCACACGCAGGGACAGGGACAGGGAAGACCGCATGGTGGATCACATGTTTGGGAATGATTGTCACAAATGACCACGCACAACCACGGTTGCCTTCACTCATGCACTGCTGCCTTGTGTGCGGCGCTCAGATACATCTGCAGGGCAGTGCCTTGCTGGACTGCTGGGCATGTGGTGGACAATGAGATGTGACAGTGAGACCCCTGCCTTCCTTGTGTGTGTATGTGTGTGTGCGCAGGTGCTGCGTACTGAACTTCACGCAATCCACTTCCACTGCCAACAAGGCTTCGCCGCCCAAGGAGTGCAACACCAAGAGCGGCCCCACCACTCCCAGCCCTTGCCTGATCAAGACAACGTTGTGGAGTGCCAGCTGTGCGGCGGAGGGCAGCGCCAAGGGCACCACGTATGTCAACAAGAAGAACCCACCCAGCACCTGCCTCAACGGCAACTGCACTGCTGACCAGTGCTGCGTTGAAACATGCTCCTCAGTGGTGCACGCCAAGCTGTGTGATCGCACCAAGCTTGAGCTGGTGGCCACCTCGGGGCCCGGCGCACCCAACATCCTCAAGCTCAACACGATGTGCAAGAACACTACGTGCAGGGCGCAAGAGTGCTGCGTGGTGAGTGAGCGGCCGTCATGCACCTGCGGCACAGGTGTTGTGTGTTGTTTCAGCCGTCACTTCACTGCTGCTGCACACGCATACACCCACCCACACGCGGCATGCGCAAAGCATGTGTGGCGCCACAGCTGCATGTGCTGGCACTACCGTTCATGCGCATGCAGGCAGTGTTAGTAGGGCGATTGATCTCTTGATGTAATTCTAGGCTTGCATGGCCAGCTCAACTGCAGCGGTAGTGCTTCTGCCTGTGTTCGCGTGAGGTGGAGCTGTAAGGCAACACATGTGTGCCTCCAACAACGCTTTCCTCGCTTCTGCGTCACGCACGGCACACAGGGGGTGTGCAGCAACAATTGTGGCGGTACTAGCAGTACCACCACCTGCGCCAACCTCTACAAGTGCGGCAAGAACAGCCCCACACCGCTCAAGAAGGCACTCAAGAAGTACCTCGCGCCCAACTGCGCAAACGTCGCACTGCCCTTCCTGCCGGATAGCGTCACCACCACCAGCTTCCCCTGCCTCAAGTACCCCTGCAAGGCCGCAGAGTGCTGCACCACGGTGAGTAGCTGCAGCAGCAGCAGCAGCAGCAGCAGGGCTGATGAGTGGCACATCACCTCACATCACATCACATCACGGTGGGACCTGCAAGCAGAGGGCAGGGGCCAGGTGGACACGCAGACCATGCAAGCACGTGCGGGGGTGTTGCACTTGTCCCTTGCACTGACGTCTGACGGATGTACCTTCTGCTATGCGCTTCACGTGTGTGGGCATGATTGTGTGCGCAAGTGCATGCATGCACACATGCATGTCCTGCAGCATCCATACATGTGGAGCGGAGCTCCGCAGCGCCTGCGCACACACGCACACACACCTGCTGCGCAAGCAAGTGCTTGTGTGCGTGTGCATGTATGCTTACGGTGGATGCTTGGTAACGCCTGTCCTACCCCTTGGTCCCTTGCTTGGCCACTCCTGCAGAACACTACGGGCTTGGCGCAGCCGGTGTAGTTGGTGGCCAAGGCCACGCCAGTGGCATGATCCCAGCGACAGCCGCTGTCGAGACCAAACCCCAGGCAGAATAAAGCCCTCTTGTTGGGGGCGTGTTATACGGGGCTCCTCAATGCATGTGGTGCCTATGTGGACCCGTGCCTTTCCCGGGCTTGCCCCAGCCACCGAACAAGGTGTCACGGGTCAGTCAAGAGGTTGCTGCTAGCTATGCAGGAGGTGGGAGTGAGGGCATTGGTCTGCCGCTGTGGTGAGCGACGGAGCTTGTGGCATTACTATGCACGCTGTTTGATTATTGGGAGGGAGGGCTCGTTGTCCTCATCAGCCCTGCCTGTATGTGCGTCTAAGCGGGACAAGCCAGGTACCATGGTGTGGTGCTGTACTATTTTCCTTACCCTCCCAATCCTCCTCCCAAACCGCAACCCTTGAAATCACTGGCTTGGCAAACGCTGTCATTGTTTTGGCTTCCCATTGAATCTGACAATTGCCCCTACCACTGCTCGCGGCACATACACAAATCTGCTGTGCTGCTGCTGCAGTGCATGGTGCCAGGTCATGCTGGGCTCATGCAACGTGTGTTGCTGTAGTTGCTGGTGAATCAGGCCTGACAAGCCTTACTGCGCTACAGCGTCAACAAAGCATGCCACAATGCGACACTCATGCAACATTCAGCTGCATCGATCATGACGATACGCCAACCTGGCAGGTGGTTGTATGGCCACCGAGTGCTCAACGTGCATGCACCAGTAATTACTGTATATAGGTGCTTATATTGGCTCATCAGTGCACGGTTAAAGGAAGGGGAATGAATGCATTTGCACGGCATGTTCACGTCAGCATGCCACTGTCGGCTTCGTGTTTTTGAGCCTTGCGTGAAGGGCACGGTCAGGCGGTCTCAAGGATACACCGCTGCCGTTGAACCTGAGTGTTTTCAATCGAAACTTTTAAGCTAGTCTGCCCCTTGCCTATCTTGCCTGCACCTCTGGCACCCCATCCACCACCCCTTGGCTACCTACCTATTGACTGGCCACCCTCACGGCCGCATTCGCTCCTGTACGCATGTTGCGCAGCATGCACGCATTGTGCAGCCTGCGCAATGCACAGGTGGCTGCCTCCACATAGCATTCTTACGCAGGACTTGTTCAAGCTTCCTGCTCTCACAACCTCTCAGCTGCGGGTTCCTTCCTTTGTCTGCACCTTGCCATGAAGCACTTCAGCCTGCCCTCCACCTCTACCTCCATGCATGTGCATGCACTCTGCGCACACCCGCTGCCTGCGCCTACTGTCCTTCCAGGGGGCCACTGCAGGCCCACATCTACTACCCACTAGCTGCCGCACAAGCGCACGTGATGCACCATACTGTGCAGTGCGCCAAATGTACCTTGCACCTAACATTTTTCTCTGTGTGTTGTTATGTTATGTTACATCAGGAGCGTGTCGGCCAAATGGCCCATACTCCCCCCAAGTCTGGGGACCAGAACTTTGCGTTGTTATTTCACCTGCCGGGTGTGTTTCTGTCCTCTCCTCGTGTGCTTTGCTGTTGTCCTTCGCTTGCCGTTTTCGGCTGTCACCTGCTTTGCCCTACACCCTATAAGCTTACATACATACAGCTCACACACTACGACAATGAGTGTATGTCTGGTCGCGGTACATATATCACTCACATATGTAGATGTGCTA
>BDDA01000278.1:0-22689 GCA_001662385.1 Chlamydomonas asymmetrica | reverse complement strand
CCCCCCCACACACACACACCTGACCCCCCCCACACATATGGTACACACACCGTTACAAATCTGTCACGTATTATGATGCCCTGTGCTGCCCACATGTCCCGCCCCGCTCCCTGAGCCACGCACTTCTAAAACACTTCCACTCGCAAACCGTGCTTACCACAGCCACAGTTTCAGACCGTTGCTCGTTTTGCGGCAGCCACCAGCTCAGCCTAGACGCCTCGCCACCCTCAGGTGCAGTTCCCATCCTCACACGTATGCATATTGTATGGCTCCACCGGAACCAAACATTTCTAAACACACAGCCACCCTCAGGGCCAGCCTCAGCCACGGAGGCATGCATAGAAGCGCGGAGCTGGACCAGCTAGCTCCCCCCGGACACAGCACAGCACAGGGAGACACAACATGGCTAGTGCATGTAATGGGTGTATGGAGCTAGCAATGGTGCAGTCCAGCTGAGGTGCCCATTACGCAAGCCATATCACGCAGGCGGGCTGCTCCTAATCTGCTGAGAGACACTCCAATGACGGGCTGAACGAGCACGATGCGTTACAGGCGTGAGTGCAATGCTGGCTTGATCGACGGCCCATAAAGCATAGCAAGTGGAATAGTGGATGGGAACAAATGCTTGTGTGTGTTGACAATATGCCTGTTGAGTGCTGGGCAAGGGAGGGGGCGAGTCAGCGCGCAAGCGGCCTGAGGGGACACAACCACCAGCCAGGAAGGCGGGCAAGGCAGGGTTTGAGCCTTTGAGGGATTCGCAACATGCACAGTCAGCAGTTGTAATGACACTGTGCGACCCCCTCTTCAAAACAGCAGGTTGGGCACCGGAGCGCAGAGCGAGGCATCCGACTAGATGTCCATGCACCAGACCCACCGCCTGTGCGCCTACGCTGTCCTAATCAAAAATGTCAATGTCAGCATCGCCAAACACATCCTGCCACTCAGCCTCAACATCGGTTGCACCCGCTGCAGCTTGCGGCGCTGCCTGCAAGGGTACGGCTGATACTGGCACCTCTGGAGCAGCAGCAGCATTGGCAGCAGCATCAACATCAGAGGTGGTGGCTACGTGACTGGAACGCTCATCATGCTGGCGTGTCTCACTGGCCGCTGGTGGTGGCGGTGGCGGTGAGAGCGCGGGAGGCTGTGAGGTGGCGGCAGCAGCAGCAGCAGCAGCAGCAGCTGCGTGTGCTGCACTCCCTGCGCTATCCCCCAGTGCGTCGGTGCCCGCAATGGCGGCTGCAGGAACGCCTGGCTCGCTCGCCGCATGTGGCGGCAGCAGCTGCTGCTGCTGCTGCTGCTGCTGGCGCTGCCCTGCAGAAGGGTCATCCCGTGTGTCCGGCAGGGCCGCACCGCCACTGATGCTGCGCTCAACGGCGCCATCAGCACCGCCGCCATTGTCGCCGTCCCCGCGGGGTTGCATGTTGCCACCATCGCCATCATCACCGCCTGCGTATGCCCGCTCCTCCTCAGCACCAACAGCAGCCGCAAGCGTGGCGTTGCCGCTGGCCCCATCACCACCAACAGGTGCATCTGCATGTGACCTGCCGGCACGGCGTTCGTGTGATCGGGAGCGAGACCGGGAGCGCTGACGGGGAGGAGACCGGGACGCAGATCTGCTGCTGGTGGCTGCATGTGGAGAGTACTGCTTGCCAGCACCGCCACCCCCACTGTTTACTCCCAAACGCGGAGGAGACCTGCCGGACCGTGACCGTGACTGGGACCTTGACCTTGACCTTAATGCTTGCCGACGCTGTTGCTGGTCATACTGCCGGTCGGTTGGGGCGCCACGTACCATCACCCTGCCGTCATCATCATCCTTGTATGGGAGGCGCGCAGGCTCATCTGCTGCCACTGCTGTGGATCCTCGCTCAGGGTCGTCCTGCTGGTCATCACGGCCGTCATGGCCATCATGGTGGGTGGTGCTGGGGTGCCGCTCGTGCTCGCGCTCCTGTGACCTGCTGGTCGTGTCGCGCGGTAGGCGCCGCTCACGCTCACCCTCGCGCTCATGCTCACGCTCCCGACCGCCCTTGCCGGACGACGCTGCAGGCCTGTCGCGCTCATAGCTACGATCGCGCTCCCTGGATCGCCCCCGGTCCTGATCATCACGATTACGCGGTGAACGCGAAAGTGAGCGCCGAGCGACTTGCCTGTCCCGGTCTCGCTCACGTTCCCTGTCTCTGTCCTTGTCCCGATCTCGGTAGCGGTCCCTGTCCCGGTCAGCAGCAGCCTTGTCCCTGTCAGCCGCCTGCCTATCACGCTCCCTGTCCCTGTCCCTGTTGCGATCGCGATCGCGGTCCCTGTCAGGCCGGTCCCGGTCCCGATCACGATCTGACCTGTAGTCACGATCGCGGTCTGCCTTGTCACCTGCCAAATAATCCCGGTCTCGATTCCTGTCGCGGTCTTTGTCCCGATCCCTGTCCCTGTCCTTGACGTCCTTGCTGCTGTCATGCGGCTCCCTGTCCCTGTCCCTGTCCCTGTCCCTGTCCCTGTCCCTGCTGTTAGGCCTGTCGCGCTCCCGCTGCTCATTGGTGCGGCGGTGGCTGTCCACATCGCGCTGCCGCTCACCACCACCACCACGCTCCATCGTGTCTGCCAGAGCGTCACCGCCATCGCCGGCAGGGCGGTCCCTGGGTGCCCTGCTGCTGCTGCCGCTTCCTCCTGCAGCTGCCGCTGCTGAGCCAGCAGGGCCAGCAGGCGCATCACGGCGGCTGCCGCCATCACGAGCTGATGGCCTATCCCGCTCCCTGTCAGCGGCGGCTGACCTGTCCCGCTCCCGCTCCCGCTCTCTGTCCTTGCCACCACTGGCATCAGCACCGCCAGCACCGCGCTCTCGCTCCCTGTCCCGCTCACATGACTGGCCACGTGTGCGTTCGTACCGCTCAGGACGGTCGTACCGCGCTGAACGAGGAGGCCTCACACCACCACCACCGCCCTCGCCATTGCCGTCGCTAGCATCGTTGGCGCCACCTGCTGCCCACACCGCACCGCCGGCGCCATCCGCCTCAGCAGACAGCCCTGCGCCGCCTGCAGCAGCAGCAGCAGCAGCAGGACCGCTGCGGCCGCCAGCTCCACCAGCACCACTACCCTCCTTGCCTGCTGGGCCTGCTGGCTCATCACCGCCGCCACGTGCTGATGGAGGTGTGGAGGGTGTGGCCTTGGGGGTGCCCTGCTGCTGCTGCGCCGGCTGCGGCTGCGCCTCCTTGTCCTTCACAGCCGCGTAGTCCTGCAGGACACCCAAGCAGGCATGCAGGCAGGCAGGATGACAACACCGACAACGCAACACAGCAGCACACCCTGGATGACGCGGGGTCACGCGCCAGGCCGTCCACCACACACGCTGGTCTGGCAGCAGGCGCTCACCCGCTGGATGCATGCGTAGCTCGTGTGCACCGCGAAAAAAACTGGCTACATGATGTTCCCCTTCCCATCTCCTGAACGTCTGTGTTGCCATCAGTACACTAAACTGCATGGTAGCTGACGCACTGCCGCCCCTTGCTCCCCCTTTTCCACGCCCACCCCTCCCCCCGGGTCAGCTCGTAGTGCTGTGCCGCTCCCCGCCTGCAGCCTGCCGCCTCACCTCCATGGCCATGTACAGGCGCTCGCAGGCGCTGGCGCTGAGCTCATCCTGCAGCAGACGCCGCACAGGGTCGCGCCAGCGCAGCCCGCAGCGCATCACGCGGCGCTCCGGGAGGCCCGGGAACTTAGCCACGCGCTCAAACTGGTACTGCGGGGGCAAAGGAGGCACAGGCCAGGGAGGGGCAGGTGAGGGGGCGTGAGATGATTGATGCACATGCGAGTACATGACACACTAGCATCATTCGATTGACAATGCTGAGTCACCTGCCTCAGGGTGCCTTCTGGGCTGGCCACAGTGGTTGGTTTGCTGCCGCTGTCTGACCAGTACAGCCATTTGCGCGAGCAAAGCTCATCCAGTACGCAGCTGCACCAGTACACTCAACCAGCTCACTCACTGCGAACTTGAAGCGCCAGTCGCTGGAGCGGTGGCTCTCCAGCGCCGCGCCAGCCGCGCGCACGAACGGGCCATGCAGCAGGCCGCGATCAAAGTTGTAGAAGAAGACCATGGTGGTGCCAGTGATGGACTGCATGGTGGTGCGGTCATTGCTGCCGAACTTCATAATGCCCATCACCTGAACAGATCACGGCACCCGCGCGAACCACGCCAAATCATTAGGGTGCAGCGGTGTGATTTGGTGTCTTGTGTATCAGCAGACAGCAGTGCAGTGCACATGGCAGGCGGGCAACACCAGGCAGTGCTGCATCGGTGATGCAGGTGGCAGCGGGTGATGGACCAATCTGTGCAGCCTTAGCCTGCCCTAGGCTGTTAGCATGCTGAGTGGAGCAATGAATGCCACCAGTGGTTGCAGTGGACCACCTGCGTATCCCAAACATCATGTGCCAGAAGCCTAGACACACACGGCGCCTTTGCCTGGCAAGGCTACTGCATGCCACTGCTGACTCACACCGCTGCCTGTGTGCATCTCACGCGTTACCTGCCCTGTGACCTGATGCCCTCCCCCCCAACCCCCACACCCCCCTCACATTGCCTCCAAGCCCCCGCCCCCCATATCCACCCACCCACCCACCTCGTGCATTGTCTCATGTGAGTAGTTGAAGAGGTGGCCCTCCTTGAAGCGACGCATCACCTCACGCACGCCCGGCTGCTGCTGCTGGGCAGGCGCCTGACCCCCAGCCCCGGCAGCCGCACGAGCATCACCACCACCACCACAATCGCCCGCAGCATTGCTGCCGCCTGCACCAGGCGTTGTGGCTGCCGCTGCAGCCGGCGTGCACTCATCCTGGTGCGTGCTGGTGGGCCTGACGGAGGCAACGTCATCACGCTCCCGCTCTCGCTCGCGGTCACGTTCGCGCGCTCTAGACCGGTCTTGGTCCCGCTCCCGGTCGCGCTCGCGGTCTCGGTCAGGCTGCCGTTCCCGGTCTGCCAGCTTGGTGGGGTTGGGTGCGTTGTCGTCGCCACGCTCACGCTCACGCTCACGCTCACGTGAGCGGTCTCGGTCGGGCTGCCGGTCGCGGCCTGCTCGGTCTTGGCTGCGGTCAGTGGCATCGCCTGCTGCTGCTGCCCACTCAACGCCCCCACCACCACCGGGTGTGGCCTTGTCGCGGTCCCGCGCTGGCCCCCGCTCACGGTCTCGCTCACGGTCTGCGTCGCGTCGCCGATCGTATGCGTCATTCCTGCGTCCACCAACACGCAATGGACACCAGCATCAACACCCGATGCACTGCACGTGCATGCATGCTCGGCACATAGGATTACTGCAATGTTCATGCCACACACCGCCCATGATTCGTTGTGGGGACTAAGCGCAGCAGGTTCATCGGCAGCAAGCAAACAAGCCGAAGGATATGTGGATGGGCAGCGTGCCAGGCCAGTACGCACAACCAACTCACCCGTCTCGGGTGGAACGGTCCTTATCACGGTCCCGCTCCCGGTCGCGCTCCCTGTCCCTGTCCCGCTCACGCTCACGCTCCCGCTCCCGCTCCCGGTCGCGGTCACGGTCGCGGTCGCGCTCAGCGTGGTCCCTGTCCTTGGTGTCATCTGCGTCCCTGCCGCTGTCCTTGTCACGCTCCCTGGCCGCCACCTGGCGCTCACGTCGGTCTCGGCCGTGGTCTCGGTCTCGGTCGGGCTCGCGGTCACGATCAGGGTTACCTGCGCGTGGCAGGCATATGAGGTCAGGTATTGTCATTAGTGTCATGTGGGGTTGTTAGCGCAACACGCGCGGCGGCAGTGGGTCAGGCAGCCCCATTCGTACGCGATGACAGGTGTGGCCGTTGCTTGGCAGCCGCCTTGGCCACGCCGCGGCGCAGCAGCGTCGTGGCACAGGTGCATGTGGGGGTGTGAGACCCTGTGAGGCCTATCGTGAAGGGAGGAGGGAGGAGGAGCAGGCAGGCGAACAAGGCAAGTCGGCCGCACACTCACACGCCACACTGACACGCACCTCCTCGCTCCCGCCAGCCGCCATCTCTGTTCCTGTCCTTGTCCCTGCCGTCACGCTCGTGGTCGCGGTCTGGGTCGTTCCGTGTGTCGCCGCCGCCAGCTCCACGCCCTCCTCCGTACTTGGAGGCGGGCTGGCCGCCGCCACTGCCGGAGGCCCCGCCGCCCGAGGCCCCGGCGCCGCCAAGCGCCTCATGCGCCAGCGTGCGCGGCGCGTTCCGCCCACCACCACCACCGCCGCCACCACTACGCCCACCAGCCGCGTCGACCGCCGCATCAGATGAGCGGGCAGCTGCCAGCGGCTGTGCATATGACCCTTGGGGATGCAAGCCGTTGCGATCACGCCGGCCACCCCCAGCCCCCCTACCCCGACGACCGCCACCACCGCCACCATGGCTGGGACTGCGGCTGCCACTGCGGATGCTGCTGGCATCACTGCTGCTGCTGGTGCCATCACTGCCGCTTGCGGCGCCATCACGGCCACGGCTGCGCATACGCATACGTTTACGCTGCACGTTGTGAGCGGCAGCACTGTCACTACCACCACCGCCACGACCACCACCGCGCCCTCGTGAGTCCCTGCCTGCAGCTGTGGGTGCGCCACCACCACTGCCCCTGCCACCACCGCCACCACCACCAGTGCCAGCCTTGGCCCCCACGCCACCCTCAGCATCGCTGCTGTTGGCGCTGCTGCTGTCGCTGCCGCTGCTGCTGGAGTGGCCGCTACCCGAGCCACTGCTGCTGCTGGCGCCGCTGGTGGTGGTGGTGCCGCTGGTGGTGCTGCTAGCGCGCCGGCCCCGACTGCCGCTGCCGGCAGGTGTGGCGGACCTGGAGGGGCCACCCGCAGAGCCTGAGGCATGCGCAGGGCGGTGCCGCACACGAGCCTGAGCCTGGACCTGAGGCTTAGTCTGCTGCGGCTGCCAAGATGAGGTGGAGGGCTTGGTGGGCTTAGGGGCAGGCGCGATCATGTAGGGGGCGCGTGTGCCACGGCCTGTAGGCGGCAGTGAGGCCGACGCACCTGCACCCGCACCAGCACCTGACCCATCATGCTGCTGGTGGTGCGGCTGCGCCTCAGAAGCATCATTGGAATTGCTGCGGCGGCTGTTGCTGGGCGGCAGCAGGTCAGCGCCGCTGCCGGAGCCGCTGTGTGCGTGTGTGAAGAGGGGTGTGCGCTGAGCGCTGGCGGCGCGCCCGGGCGCAGCGCCTGCTGCCCCTGCCGGCCCCGCCTGGGAGGGAGGGGGCGGGCCCGGGGGCTCAGCACCATCAGCGCAGCCCGCAGCGGCATCAGTCTTGAGCGCGCGCTGCAGCTGATGCTCGCGAGCCAGGGCGATGAGTTCCGCGGCATGCCTAGGCGGCGCACCCCAGCGCTTGGCACCGCCGCCACCACGACCGCCGCCACCGCCAGCACCAGCATGTGCAGCTACTCCTCTGCCACCAAGGCCTTCACTTGTGTCCCTATCTGCAGCCGCAGCCGCAGGTGCGCTCGCCTTGGCATCTTCCCAGCTGGTGGTGTTGGGTGCTGCTGGGAGCGGGGCGGGCGACGCATCCCGGGCAGGTGGTGGTGGCACGTAGCCACTGGTGGTGGTGGCGGTGGCGGCAGGGGTGCATGTAGGGGGCAGCGGGGGGATGATGGGATCGGCCACCAAACATGATGCAGTGCCCCACAGTCCCAGCCGCGCTTTGAGCTCAGCTAGGGAGGGACCAGCAGCAGCGGCAGCGCCAGCAGCAGCCGCAGCAGTGGTGGTTGTGGAGGCCGCCTGCAGCTGTGACGAGGGGCTGGGGGCCGCAGCATCAGCAGCGGCGGCATCAGCATCAGCATCAGCATCAGCAGCGGCAGAAGGCGCCGTGCTAGGGAGGCCGGCTGACGCACCTGCTGGCCCCTGCTCCCCAGCAGCCCCTGTCGCTGGCAGCAGCCCAGCAGCGTGTGTGCTGGGGTGTGAGGGGTCGTCGCCTGCACCCGCTACACCCACACCTGCCAACACACTGCTCGCCGCCACATCTCCCTCCCCCTCCCCCTCTGCAGACGCCTGCAGCACGACATCCGCAGCACCAGCAGCCGCGCCGACGGCAAGATTGGGGCTGGAATCCCTGCCTGCTGCATCGCTGGCAAGAGCGTCAGGCTGCTGCGGCTGCTCCTGCGGCTGTTGCCCGCTGCTTTCTGCACCCACTGGCGTAGTGAGTAACGCGGGCGCGGGCGTAGCAGCTAGTAGCCCAACGTTGGCCGTTGCATCATCGCCGTGCACCACAGCGCCTTGCGGTTGCGGTTGTGGCAATGGCGGGTCTGGCGGACGCTCGTTCTCTCCCTCCACCACAATGTCCATCTCAACATCGTCCTGCTGCTGCTGCTGCTGCTGCTGCTGCTCAGCCTCCTGCCGCACCTGAAGCTCATCCGGCTTGTCCCTGCTGCTGGTGCGGTCATTGCTATCTGGCTGCATACCGCAACCAGCCCCAGCAGCTGTGTCGTGCGGCGCATGCGGTGGCTGTGAGCATGAGGTGTGCGGGAGGGCGTAGGAGGCGTAGGTGGCGGGGTGGAGGGTGATGCGGCCAATCATGGAAGGGAAAGCCAGAGACTGCACCGCAATCATGCCGAAGCGCAGTGTGCGCAGCAGGTGGGTGTACTGCAGGGGGGGCAGGCCAAAGGGGTTGTTGGCGGCGCCGCGCAGACCTGCACCCAAGGCGGCAGGCCCGCCATCATCCCCCACCCCATCACACCCATCATCCCCGGCATCTCCTGAGCCTTCATCGTCTGAGCCATGCAGGCTGCCTGCAGGCGTGTTGCTGGAGCTGAGGTTGGGGCTGCTGACCGGGGCGACGTGGCTGGCACCGCCACCGCCACCACCGCCGCCTCCCTGCGCCTGAGCCTGCTTGCCACCTAAAGCACCACTCGGGATGCCCGCATCTGCACCTCCGCCTGCAGCGCCATCCAGCGCTCCAGCAGCAGCGGCGCTTGCTGGGGCAGTTGCTGCCAGCTTGGCCAGCGCAGCAGCATTTGCGCCCGCCGCGCCACCGGACCCTGCAGCCGCCACCGATCCTGTTGCGGTCGCCGTTGCAGGCTGCAACACTGCTAGGGTGGCAGTGGCTGCTTTGAGGCGCGCTACCATGGCAGGCGGGGGCTTGGGCATGGCGCGCATAGGCGCGGAGGCTGAGGCAGACAGCGGGAGCGGCAGCGGCAGAGATGAAGCAGATGCCATTGCCAGCGGGTGCGTGGGTGCAGGCCCGCCTGGCCCTCCTGGTGCAGTAGGGGGCGCGGAGGCGGGTGCAGTGGCAGGTGTAGGGGCTGCTGCTGCTGCTGCTGCTGCCTCCAGCGGCCTCACCACACCGCCGCCGCCAGCCCCTGCGCCTGCGCCCGGGGGCTGACCAGGTGCTCTGCCAGCTGCAGCCGCACGAGCCATGCCAGGTGGCTTGGAGGGGCCGCCGCCACCACTGCCACCGCCACCTGTGCTGCCCGATGGCTTAAGCTGTCCGACGCCGGCTGCTGCTGCTGTTGAGCCAACAGGGCGCAGCGCCGCAGTGGCGGCACCTGCGGCATACATGCATGCATGCATGCAACCTCAAACACAGCACTTCAAAGCAGCAGCGCGGCTTGCGCAAGGCATGTGGCCAGCAACCCATGTTGTGCTACACACGGTGCTCATTCACGCAATCAAGTGTTCAGGTGACCGCCAGTGCGGCACGCCCGTCAACTCCGCTTGACACGTGCCAAATGCATACCGTGTACGTGCGAAATGTTGTTCTCAGTTAGCGTGCATGCAAAGTCTGAGAGTTTAGCTTGCGCCTGTATGCATTTGTCAAAAACGGTTCCATGTGGTGGCGGCACGCTTTCCTAGCAACACCGACCCTAGCTGGTTGCGTGTGGTTCCAGGCAGGTACGGCCAGGTCACCCGCTACTGAGCAGGGCGTGCGCGCCTGCCCGCTGCATGCCGCTACGACATAATCTTAACAGGTTAACACCAGCACCAACGTTTGAGTACCAGTACCAGTACCAGGACCTGTACCAGGACCAGGGTCTCACAGCATAAAGGTTGGCACGGGACCTTTGCAAACTGAGTTGCATCCAAGGCAGGCTCTGCGGCGTGATAGTGCAATACAATTTGTCGCGGTGCATCATCAGCCGAAGCGGCCAGGTGATGGCACGCTTGAGTTGCCCACCGCGCAACACACGATGCAAGCATGTGCCTGCATAGGCAAACAGCAGGTTAGAGGAATGCGCATAGCCAGCACCTCACCAGGGGCGGACGCGCCGGCCAGGCCTCCTCCTGCTAGCGGCCTGCTGGGCCGCACGCCTGCGCCTGCGGTTGCTGGCCCTACAGCACCTCCAACACCCTTGCCAACCCCTGCACTGCCTGCCTGGGCGGACGAAGCAGCAGCAGCGCCGGTGGCAGGCGGAGAGATGCTGGCCAGTCCTGCTGGCTTGCCGGGGCCACCACCACCACCACCACCCTTGGTTGCACCTGGTTTGGTGCTGGAGCGAACCCCATCAGCCTTGCCAGGACGGGACGCACCAGGAGCAGCAGCACCAGCTGACGCGTTGCCACTGTCACCTGCAGCAGCAGCGGCCGCTGCAGCGGCCAGGGATGACTGCCTTGTGGGCCGCATGCTGCCGCGCTTGCCGCTACCGCCCCCGCCGCCACCACCAGCGGCAGCGGCGGCCGCCTTTGCTGCCGCCTGCGCCCTCATCTCCTCCAGCTCAGCCGCCACCTCAGCCTCAGCATCGGGGTCGTCGTCCTCCTCGCCACGCATGCGCTTACGCGCACGACGAGCGGGCGGCAGCTTGGCACCTGGAGGACCAGCAGCGGCAGCCCCGGTGGGAGGCGCGGTGCCGTTGGCCCGGGCGCCGCCTTTGTCCTCGCTGCTGTCATCATCGCCGCTGCTGTCCTCGTCATGCTCATCACCCTGGTCGTCATCATCGTCACCGTCGCTGCTGCTCTGAGCCAGCTCCGACGCGATCAGCGCCTGCAGGCCAGAAGCCGCGCCGCGCCGGGGCCGACCAGCGCTGCCGCCTGCTGCCTGCTGCTGCTGCTGCTGCTGCTGCGGCTGCTGCTGCTGCTGCTGGGGCTGCTGAGGCAGCGGCTGGGAGCGAGCAGAGCGCAAGGTCGGCAGCCTGCGCGATGCTGCGCGTGTGGCGGGGGGAGCCGAGGTCGCGCTGGGCAATGCAGCTGGGCCGGGAGCGGCTGCACCTGCACTCACATGAGCGCTTTGGCCTGGGATGGGTGGCACTGTGAGGCCCGCAGGTGACGCCCCCGTGCTGCACACAGCCGCGCTGAACAGCGTGGCACCCGCAGGGCTGCTGCCCGTCAAGGCAAGGCCGGGCGGCGCAGGCGCAGGAGGCTCTGACCCGGGGGCGCCTGGGGCCTCATCCTTGGCGCGCCGCGCTGCGCGTGCTGCGCGGCTGGCTGCTGTCCTGAGCCTCATGCTGGCCACCAGGCGCTCCTCGTCGTCATCCGCGTTGGCGTCAAGCCCGTCAGATGCCGCGCCGCTGGTGTGGACCGCAGCCAGGCGCTGGGAGGTGCGGCGCATGGCAGTGGCGGCGTTTGCAGCGCTGGTGGTTGCGGTGGTGGTAGTGGTGGTGGGTGCGCTGGCCAGGGCACCGCCAGATGCGGGCGTAGCGCTGTCCCGCACAGCTGGGGAAACCGACGCCGTTCCAGCGGCGGACGGGGACGACCCCTCCGCCTGCTGCTGCTGCTGCTGCTGCTGCTGCACTGGCTGTGCGTCAGTGCTTGTGTTGCGCAGGCGGAGGCGTGCACGTGTGGTTGGCGGTGAGGGAACGCCCGGGGCGCCTGGGGTGCTGGTGGAGGTGCCCGCAGGGCCGCCGGAGGCAGGACGAGGCATCACGCCACGGCCTCTACCCCTGCCGCGGCCCCTGCCACGACCGCCAGGCGCAGCTGACTGTATGCCTGCAGGCGCCACAACGCTTATGACGGTAGCCACCGCTGGATCTGGCGCCGGCGCGTCAGCAGCGCCTGACGCTGCGCCCGCTGCTAGCGCAGTGAGCGGCAAGTCGTCATCGTCGTCATCGTTATCGTCCATCACCACACTATGCGCTGCAGCGCCTTCTACCACAGCAGGGCTTGCGGCTTGTGGCACTGCAAGGCTTGCTGGTGGCACCACAGGCTGCTGCTCGGCCGGCACGTCAGGAATTGTTTCGACTGACATATGATCGCGGCTGGGTGCCACGTCAACGACTGCAACCTCATTATTCTCCGGCAAAACATCTGTTATGTGGTGCTCTGACTGCAGCTCTGCAGCTGCACCAGTCTGTCAAGCAACAAAATGCAAAGGCAAACAAGGTGCGTGGTCACCGCATGGTGCATCGGCGACGGCCACGCACAACACAAAAGCCAAAACTTGCAGGACGACTTCTGCTCCTGATCATAAGCAGCAAACCCAGGTGTGCACCTTGACAGGGAGCATTGACACACTGTACAGCATTTGGTGGAGCAGGTCCAAGGTGTTCTCAGTGCACGAGATAAAAGACATGCAGCCAATGCAACCCTCACTGGTGACAGACCCTGCTCAGCATACCACACACTGTGGCCGCAGCCACGCAGACTGTGGCGCCAGACTCACAGTGCCATCGGCCAAGCAGCCCTCCACCACCATGCTCTCAGGCTCTGGCTGTAGGACTGAATGTACCAGGGCATCCTGGAGCCCAGCTGGTTCTGAGCCTGCTGCTGCGCACGCATCCTCTGTTGGCGCGGGCTGCGTTTGGAGCGCGGGTGACAACGACGCATCTCCACCATCGAGCATCGCTGTGTCGTCCATGCTCTGGCGGCACAGCTGGCATACACCAACTATAGCTCGTTGTTTATCACAGTTGGGCTCCGAGCCTGGATGTTTTGCGCCCTACATGACCGCTTAACGTGCGAAACAGAGAAACGCGCAAGCTCCAGTGGAGACAGGTGTCATTCTATGAAACTTGTACCATCCCCTGCACGTGAGAGTAGAACGTAGGGTGTTGCGCCGCATGGGCAGCTGTTGATGGCACGATGGATAAATGCAGTGGGTGTGGCAACGTGGTGTGGCAAGGGAGGAAACCGATGTGCCATCGGCATGATTACGCATGGTCAGTGTCGCATGTGTAATTATGTGATGTGGCTCCTTCTTGATTGTCGATCCCTGTCCTTCCCGTTCCCGTTGACCGCCGTGCAGCAAGGTCACACGGTGAACTACACGGTGAGCACAGGAGCATGGTGCCTTGCAACATGTGCGCGGCAGCGAGTTGAAGAGCTCGGCAGGCAGGGGACATTCACTGCAAACTTGGACGTGGCAGTCCATTTTGCATGGACCCACACTTTACAGCCCCCAAGGCAGTACGTAAGCGGTACGTACGTGCACGTACACAAGTTAAATGCAGTGTCTGCCGCGAAGTCCACACACAGCCAATACACAGCCGCACGTTAGATGACAGGGCGTGGCCTTGGTGCAGGTCTTAGACAACACCTCAATGCGCCCGAATGTAAAGGGAAGCACGACCGCGTCCTTGCATGTGCGGACGTGCAAGACGCGCCTGCAGAGCAGGTCAACCGTCGCTGTGACGAGCAGATGTCCCTCGTGGACACGACCAACGGGCTCTTCATCACATTCCAACACCTGGACTGTGTACAAGCTGACAGCCTGCCAGTGCGTTACGAGCTGTGGGCTGAGCCGGTCTCCGTGCAAGCGCAGAAACCCACACTGCAAGCTTTTCCACCTGGCACGCGTGGCCCAGCGTGGCCTCCTTTGCACACCAGCAGCTTCACCAGTTGTAGCAGCATGCATACATGGGAGGCATGCGTTGGATCGACAACACTCACATCAACACGCAAGCACAGGAGATGCTGTCACGCTGAGAAGCACACATAGGTCTCACCTGCTGCGCTTCCCCCCTTCCCCTCCACCTCCCTCACCTCCCTCACCTCCCTCACCGCGGAGGCATGCCCCCCCAACGTCCCCCCACCTGCATCGCCGCACGCAAGCTAGCTGCTGCAAATACCAGGACTGGCCGCAACTTGCTGTGCAAGCGGTTCAGATGTCAATCAACCTCAAGCAGTCCACCCCCCTGGCCTGGACCCCAACCTGCCGTCGTAACAGTAGTCTCGCGCACAATAACACGCAATGTGTGTGCATACCCTCTGCTCCCTCTGCCCTTGGTGAATCATCAATACTGCGCTATTGCTGGATTTGATTTTCTTTGCTGACGGATTTGCTGCATACAACAGCATACAACAAGGAGTAATGTTTGTGTTTGAACTTTGAACAAGGAATACCAAAAGGCAGAATGCATGTGGAATTGCACGTTGCGAAGGTCGCGGCTGGTTGTGGAGGTTACGAAGCATAACAACAGGACATAAACCATGAGTGAGCCATAACGGTTTTGAGACTGCCTTCAGCCTTTGCACCGCGTCCTTACCACGTACGCGCAAACGCCTTCCATGCTGCACACTCATAGGTTCAGCTAGACGGGCTTACTTGAGGTCTTAGTGGCTGCATACGCAGTTTTTTTGTTGGCTTGGACAGAGTGGTTTGCGGGTCAGACGCAACGCCTTTTACATGGAAACGCTTGTCGTTGGCGCCACCGACCAAAAGTGAGCCGCATCTTTACGTTAATCCCAGTTGTGCTCTTAATGTTTATTACACCGTACCAGGGCAGGTTGCCCTGGGCAAATTTGGGAGCGTTGCAACCGGTTTCTTGTGTGGGGCTTCATGAGGACACAGGAATGATGACACGACGGTTGTAACCAGCAAAGATGCCGGGCTTCGATAAAACCTGCCATGGGAAGCAGACATGGCCTGGCTGGGAGTGCACAGCGGCCGTCACAGCCACAACCAAGGCGCCGCGCTGCCACGAGCACCGCCTGGATCGCGGCCGCCATAAGCCTGCTGTACATA
This sequence comes from Chlamydomonas asymmetrica, assembly GCA_001662385.1. Lineage (NCBI taxonomy): Eukaryota > Viridiplantae > Chlorophyta > Chlorophyceae > Chlamydomonadales > Chlamydomonadaceae > Chlamydomonas > Chlamydomonas asymmetrica. Next base: position 7,850 of record BDDA01000278.1, on the reverse strand, counting down.
TCAGCAGTGCAAGGGTCTCATTTAACCCTCGGCTTGTATTGCGACCCACTGTCGTCGCCCGGCTGCGGGCTGTACCTCAGTGACGCGCAGGGCAACCCCGCACAAGCGTTTGCTTACTACCGTGGTGAGTCCAATTCGACTGGAAGGACTGCGTACACGCCTTCAGGCTTGACCTGTATTTACGATGTTTTACAGTGCTTGTTTGTTAGGCGAATAGGCGCACCAGCCATCACAACACACAGATAGTAGCTGCCGCATCAAGCCCACCATTTTGTGCTGACACGTGCTCACAGGCTCACCATATTCTGCTGACTCAGCCGCTGTGCCGCTTGATGGTACCAGTGGCGTACTTCGCGAGGTGTTCTGGTCGGACTCCAACGCACGTGCGTTTGTGTCACCAACTTATCAGACCAGCACATCGTCTTGGCTCTGGCGCAGCGTGAGGTATTTGAACGTGACCGGAGGGCCACCACCGCGCAGGGCGGTGCGTCCAGCACCTGGCGGCAGCAAGGAGCTGCTTTACTTTCCGCAGCCACTGGACCGGCCCTCCGCGCTGCGTGGTGCGTGTGACTTGTGGGGAGGCCGCCTGGCGATCGTTGCCAGCGCGGCGGACGAGCGTGCGCTGCGGGCGCTGGCCTCAGGTCCCTTCGAGTACTGGGTGGGGCTGCAGGGCTGCAGCAACGCAACAACAGATGGCTCACCCACAGCAACCGGCAGCACGCCCTCCCATTCATGCCGTTGGGCGAGCGGCGCACTGGTTAACATGAGCGTGCCCGCTGCAGCAGCGCTGGCCGCAGCCTCCGGTGCACCAGCGTCATCATCCGCAGGTGCGGTGTCTGTCGGCGACCTCTGCGTGTCCATCAACGCGGGGACCGGCAACCTGTCGGCACGCAGCTGCGCCCAGCCCGCCGGGTTTGTGTGCGAGTCACGCCCGCGCGCCCCGCCCTCCCTCCTCAGCGCGTTCATCGCGCCTGAGAACGGGCTGCGCTACGAGCTGCATGCCACACACGCCGCTGCGCCTGCATCGGGCGTGCTAGCGTCCAGCCCGGCGGACGCATGCGCCGCGCGGGGTCTGGTGGGTGCATCCGTACGCAGCGCCGGCGACGAGGCCTTGCTGCTACGCGCCCTGGCACCCTCCTACCTCTACTGGACTGGTTACGTGGCCTCAGCCAACAGCAGCGGTTTGTGGGAGGCGGCGTGGGCTGATGGCTTGACAGTGCCGCCCACGTACACCACCTCAGCGTACAATGCGGCAGCGCTGCTGGCCAACTCCTCTGGCTCTCAGCCTGCCGGCACGCCGATGTGTGGCATGCTGGCCGCCACTCCGCTGCCGCCTGTGCCCTCAGCAGCAGGCGGCGCAGCCAGCACCAACGTGACGCAGGCTGGCAGCATGGTGCTGGCGCCCTGCTGGGCCGCCACCAGCGCGGCGCCGCTGTGCAAGGCCTCGCTGCTCAACGGGCTGCGCGGCGCGCTGCTGCCGGCCGTGATACGCACCACCACGCTGTGGTCCAACGCCAGCCTGGCACGCCTGTACGTGTATGACGCCAACTCCACCACCTATGCACAGGCGGCGCAGCGCTGCATGGCGCTGGGAGGTGCGCTGGCGGGTTGGGATGGCGGCAGCGCGGGCAGCGCCGCAGCGCTTGCGCCCCTGGCCCGTTGGCTTGGTGAGTCGTATGGCATGGCATGGGTTGGCCTGCGCCTGGCTGCGACCACCTGGTCATGGACTGATGGCAGCGCAACAGCATTCACGCGCTGGGCAGCGGGCCAACCCACCAGCGCCACCACCGCGGCGTGCGCTGCCAGCGCCCTGCTGCCTGGCAACGCGCTTGCGGTGAGGCCGGGGGACTGGCAGGGCGTGAGCTGCGGAGCGCTGCTGCCGGTGATATGCAAGGCCAGCACCGCCGCTGTGCAGGCTGCAGCCAGCGCCAAGGACCCCCCGCTGCTGCCCTCAGGTGCAGCGTCAGCAAACCTTTCCTCCAGCGCCGCGTTCCTGGATGAGCCCGCTGCACCGCCTCTCTTCCCGATGGTCACCGCCACCTCAGGAACGAGCGCAGGGTTTGCGCTATATGCCGCGCGTATGACGGCGGATGCCGCTGAGCAGTTCTGCGCGGCCAACCTGCCGGGCGGGCGCGTGGCGTCCATCACCAGCCTGGATGAGTGGCGGGCGGTGATGCGGCTGATGCCGGGCCTGGCGGCCTGGGTGGGCCTCAGCGATGCCGGCAGGGCCAGGGGCGCGTTTGCGTGGGCAGACGGCGCCGCTGGTCGCGCCATGCCCTGGAGCGCAGCACCCAGCCTGCAGTCCACCGATGCCAACTGCATCGCGCTGACGTGGGACTGGGGCCTGGGGCCCTACATCACAGCCGGCGGCGGCAACACCACCGTGGTGCCGCCCAGCAGCACCTCTGCCGCGGTGCCCGGCTACGTGGCGCTGCCCTGCACCACAGCCCGCATGCCCGCTGTGTGCACGGCGGCAGCCAGCGCAGCTGAGGATGCGTACCCGGCTGTGCTGCCCAGCCCCACGCGGGATGCGTACGAGTACGTGGTGTTTGGGACGCCCCGCACCTTCATGGCTGCGCGCCGCACGTGCCGCTCGCTACACGGCCACCTGTTCAGCCCCACTAGCGTGTCAGAGATGGCGCACGTCACCAGCCTGGCAGTGCGCTTGGTGCCGCGCGCTGCGCCTGGCAACGTGTTGGACGGCCGGCAGGCGTGGTGGGTGGGCCTGTTCAGGCGTGCGGATGGGGCAGCGCCTGCCGCAGCATCCGCCCTCACGGCAGGCTCATCATCCAGCACACTGCTCCCAGGTGCTGCCATGGACGCCGCTGTCGACCTGACGTCTGCAGCTGGCTTGACGCTCACTGGTGGGTTCATGGCGGATGATGGCAGAGGCACCTGGACACCTGCTGGTGGTTTCACTGCAGGGGAGGGGTATGCTTCGCTCCCCAGCAACACCGCCACTGCTGCCTTCCAGTCAGTGTATGTGAGCACATCACCAGGGTCCGTGGCGCCACTGCTGGACGCATGGCAGTACACTGGCAGTACGCTGACTGGCGGCAGCGCTGAGCTGGCGTTGCCCTTTGTGTGCAAGCGCGTGGCGGGATTGGCCGCACGCCTCGGGCGCAGCGGCGTGACCTTGCCACGCTCAAGCACCACAACGGATGATGCCGCGGCCTTGGGGGCTGTGCTGTACAACGTTACCAGCGACACCACCGGCAACAACAACGACACTGCCGCAGTCGCCGCTGCTGCCGCCGCGGCGCTCTCTGCGGTGCGCGCAGCGCGCGGCGGGTTGGGCGGCGCCCCGCTGGCGGCGCGCGGCTCCTCACTGTCACGCCTGCTGCTGTTCGAGCAGCGCCTCAGCTGGGCCGACGCAGCGGCCAGGTGCGAGGCGCTGGGCGGGGCGCTGGCGCCGCTGCGGGACCCTCACGACTGGTCGCTGCTGCAGTCGCTGCTGCTGGTGCAGGCGCCACCAGCGGCCTCGCTGGGCACACCCGCCGCACCCGCCGCCACCTTCCTGCCTGCTGCTGACACGCTGCTGGCACCACACCTGGCTGCGGCGCTGAGTGGTAATGGCAGCGCCAGGGTGATCACGTACCGCTTCTTCCTGGGTGCCTACCGCGCAGGCATCAGCGAGCCAGGATACCGCAACATACGGTGAGGGTGGGGGCGGGGGGGCGGTGGTGACGCTGAGAGGGCAGCGGTGTGGGTGGGGTTGCAGTTAATGCGGTGGCCCTTCCAACCCGAAGCATGTCAAGCGCGCTTTCGCAGTGTTATGCATCTGTGGAGTGTGTGGACCAGCATGGCGCCACCCGCTCATCCCTAAGCGTCATGTGAAGCTGATTGCACCGGTGGGTTGGCTTAGACCAGTGGGTGTATGCAATGGCAGTCACAACCCTTGTATCTGCACCTGTGCTGACACCTTGCAGGGATGGCAGCCGTGCGTACACCCCTACGAGCGCCTGGCGGCCTGGCCAGCCGGACGGCCGCTCCAGTGCGGGTGCAGCGCTGCCTGCCGGCGGCGGCTGTGTGGCACTGTTGGCAACGTTTGGCGTCAGCAACGACACCTCAGCGGGTGGTGTGAGCGCCTCGCTGCAGAGTGTGGGCCTGGTGGATGAGGCGTGTGAGGTGCAGGCTGGTTACATGTGCCGAGGTAGGTTGGCCACGCGTGATGGTACCGTATCCTCAACACTGCGCTGGAAGGTTTGACACACCTCAGCAGCGTGCAGAACGCATTGTGCATGCATTGACAGCTCAACATGCACACACTAATGCATGCATGGCCCCACCGGGAATATAGATCATACACACACCAGTACACACGTGTTTTGCGCACAACCTTGTGTAACACATGCATGGCCCACTGAAGTGGATAGTTGTGGAGCTGTGCCATGCTAATGCGGGCCCTGCACACCCCTCGACCTGCAGGGAGTACACGCGCCACACACACACGCACGCACACACGCACGCACACCTCCTGCACTGCAGCGATCCCCTCATGCACCACATCACACGCGTACCTGTATGTACACCGTATGCTGATATCAACATGTGCACGTGCGTGTGTGTGTATCTGCAGTGGACGACCCTTCCCTACACATCCTCCCCTCCGCCACTGTCATCGGCAACAACGCCACCCAGCAGTCGTCGACCATCCCCTTCGATGACACGCCCACCTTCCTGGCCTATGGCCCGCTATCCTCCCTCAACGTGCGCTACGCGGGCCTGGTGGACGCGCTGCAGGTCACGTACGGCAGAGCGCCGGGCGCCCGCCGCACGCTGCATCACGGCGGCTGGGGGGGCGGCTGGAGCACGGACGGCGCGTTTGAGGTGGACAGCGATGACGGCATCGTCGTGGTGACCGGCTGCGCCGACACCTACATTGAGCGCCTGCAGTTCTGGACACGCAAGGGTGAGGCAACCAGACAAGCAACCAGAGCGCCCCTGTCCGTGACTGTCCTGACCGTGTTGTGCTGTATTGCCATCCTTACCCGTCCTGCACTGCTGACGCATGGGCCATGTCCTCCGCCTGACACGTGGTGCGCCTGCGTGATGCACCTGTAGCTGCAGCTGGGCATGCACAGGCCTGAAGCGCAGCGTGCTCATCATTCACTCAGTGCTGTGCGCATGCGTGTGTGCATGCACTGCTGCAGGCCGCGCCTCCCCCACCTACTTTGGCAGCGCGTGCAGCTGGGCGTTCAACGCCTCAGCGCCCCCCGGCGCTGAGCTGGCCGCCCTTCGTGGCGTCACCTCCTCAGGCCCCGTGTACCTCACAGGCCTCACGCTGGTGTGGATGACGGCGGGGCAGGCCTCGTACGGCGGCCCGGCGGCCGCCACCTCACTGCCCGCCATGGCGGCCACCACCACCTTCACACGCCGCTCCATCGCGTTCTCAGCGTACGGTGGCGTGGCGGGGCGTGGCGGGTGGGTGGACGCGGCTGCGGTGTGCTCTGCGGGCGGCGGCTTCCCCGCGTCACTCAGCGATGACGACGAGTGGAGAGCGGTGGCGCGCACGCTGGCGCCCACGCTCACCATTGGCCTCATGGCCTACAGCTCGTCATATGCATGGCAGAGCAGCAGCGGCGGCAGCGGCAGCCCCACCGTGGATGTGTCTCAGGACGGCAGTGCCGCGTTTGTGGCCAGTCGGCTGGCAGCTGCCAGCAGTGGGAGCGGTGGTGGTGCGTGCACGGTATGGGTGACGGGCAATAACACATGGCGCAACGTGGACTGCGCTGGGGCCACCGCTGCCGCTCAGGGTGTGTTGTGCGAAGCGCCGGCCGCCTCAGTTGCAGCGTCATGGGCCGCCAACGCCAGCTTGTCAGGTGCGGTGCCGGGCGATGGAGCGGGCGCTGCCGGGCTGCCTTACGCACTGCCCTTCAACGGCCGGGAGCTGCTCGTGTTCCCAGCGGCCTTCAGCCAGCAGCAGCAGCAGGCGTCCCCCCCGCCATCATCGCCACCGTCCTCGTCATCATCACCTCCAGCTGCTCAGCCCAGCAGCGGCGATGGCTACAGCGCAGCGCTCAGCACCTGCTTGAGCTTTGGCGCCGTGCCGTTGGAGATATCAGCCGATCTCATCCAGGCGGTGCCTGTCACTGGCGACAGCGCCAGCGCCACCCGCAGCACTCGCCAGAGCCTGATGGCGCTGCAGGCACTGTCAGCTGCGCTGATGCAGCTGCCGGCGGGCGCTTACTCGGCATCCGCAGGGGTGCTGATGCGCGTGGCTTGGCCTGCGGGGGGCCGCGTCCCTCCCGCCGCCTACACAACCACGCTGGCGGGCAGCAGCGCCACCAGCACCACCAACGCCACCTGTGTTGTTATCTTCCCGCTTCTGCAGCTGACTGCCACGTCCTCCGCAACTAATCCAACTGACACCCCAACAGCCCCAACATGGTCGTTCCTGGGAGGGGGCGATATGTCTGCCGCGCAGCTGGTGGACTGCAATGCCGCGCTGGCAGGGACGTATGCCTTTGCATGCATACGTGGCGGTGGCGGCGTCACAGCCAGCGGGGCGGGCGTGTATGGAGGTGCCGCCACTGCTGATGCGTTTGCGTGGCTGCAGGACCTCCCGCTGAGCCAGGGCTCCGCAGCACCACCGCAGCCTGCGGATGACGCGTGGGGCTATGGCCAGGAGCTGGTGCCGGTCACCGCGGCGTCAGGCGCAGCGCAGCAGCCAGCACCGCAGCCGCCGCGTGGAGTGGCGCATGCTGCTGCTGCATGCGGTGCAATGGGTGGCTCCCTGGCTGCTGCGCGTGACCAGTCCGGCCTGGACGCGCTGGTGGGGGCGGTGGCGCGCGCCAGCCCGCCTACTCCCGCACAGGTGATGGGCGCGGGGGGCCAGGCCACCACGCACGCATGGCTAGGGGGGCTCAGCGACCTGGCCAGCCGCGGCACGTTGGCGTGGCCGGACGGCACCACCAGCCGCACCCAGCTTGCTGCCAGCCTGCTGCAGCAGTCAAGCGCACCCAGCAGCAGCTCAACGGCCGACAGCCGGTGTGTTGCGCTGCGGATGACCTGGACATCCCTGGTGCCACCACCTCCATCGCCGCTGCCACCACCACCATCGCCGCGCCCCTGGTCTGGCGCCAACCTGGCGCTGGGCCGGCCCGCCACACAGTCCTCAAACTTCTTCTACATCAATGTGCCCGGCTTAGCCACAGACGGCAACACGCTGCCGGATGACACCCTGGCCTGTGCACGCACCGCTGTACAGGACCGGCCGTGGTGGATGGTGGACCTAGGGGGCCCTTACGCAATCACGGATGTCGTCATATACGCACCCAGCTCGTGTTGCTATGACCAGATAATCAACATCAGCGTGCGTGTTGGCTTTGACAGCACCTCGCCCCCCAGCGCCAGCACCAACGCGCTGTGCGGAGGCGCTGCCATTACTGCGCCAGGGCCGCTGAGCGCGGGTGCGCGGCTGCAGGTGGTGTGCGACCCCCTGCGGGGTGCTGCGCTGGCGGGACGATACGTACAGGTGCAGCTGCTGGCAAGCGGCGTGTCCCTTACGCTGTGTGAGGTGCAGGTGTATGGGGGGGACAACGCATACCTGCCGCTACCACCCTCGCCACCGCCGCTACCACCGCCGCGCGCCCCTCCCCTGCCGCGCTCTCCCTCCCCACCACCACGCCCAGCCCCACCACCAGCCCCGCCTGGCCCCTCCCCACCACCACCACCGCCGCCGCTGCCACCTCCTCCACCCTCACCAGCGCCGCCACCGCCCTCACCGCTGGTGCCCGGCTATGAGGACCTGCCCTCCCCTCCGCCAGGTTTGCCGCCTGCCCCCTTGCCGCCCCCTCCTTCCCCTGGACCCCCCCCACGCCCACCACCACCACCGCCGTCCCCTCCAC
>BDDA01000277.1:103557-119061 GCA_001662385.1 Chlamydomonas asymmetrica | reverse complement strand
CCGTCACAGCCTGATCCAGCCGGTCAGGTCCTTCATGCCTCTGGAGCCTGCTGGTGCAACACCCATCCATTATGCATACATGCTGCTGTGGCGCCACCCGAGAACACCTCCCTGCCGGCCTCCACGTACGTAGTGGAGACGTCCTGCACAGCCCACCAGTACGGCAGGCACAGGTACAAGGAAGGCATGCACGACAAACACGCATCAGCGCTCGCTGGAGAGGTGAGCAAGCCTGTTGCAGTCCTGCTGCATGCCATGAACGCATGGCCAGCAGTGCCGAGGGGCGATTGAGGGGCGCCTTTGAACGCCCGAATGGCACCTGCCGCATCCTAACCATGCGAACTCACCCCGTACATGGTCGTCAGGCCACTGCGCATGATTTTGCCGACCTGATTGGCCTGAAGGACTTTTCTATGTGCCACCAGCTTGCTGAGTAGGTTGACCTCACGGTCGCTCTGAGTCACCAGCATCACCGACATGTCACGGATGCCGTTCCAGAACAGCGCCAGTGCCTGCGTGGCGGTGGCGGCCTTGGCCAGCAGGCTGGCGGTGGCCCTCTGCAGCTGGCCAAGGTGATCCTTGGTGTCTGCAACGGGTTCATGCACCGCGCGTTTATTTGAACACATCGCGGGACTATTCAAACTCAAAATGCATCAGCTCCTAGGTTGTGCTAAAGTACGTACGCAATGCCATTATTGCAATGCCCACCACTTGCCTGCACACAGGCTAGGCATGAGACTCTGCCTTACAGTTCTGGTCATGTACGCACATGAAATAGTCGCACAGAACAACCTCTGCGGGCTCAGGAGGGAGTGGTCTGCACAGAGGTTACACGATTGTGCTGGCAAGCAAGCTGGCAAGCACAGCGGAGAGGAGCAGTTTACAGCAATCCGGCACGAGCAGCAGGCAGTGACGACAGGTCGGGGATCTGGATTTTTCGGATTGCAGTTCAGCACATGAGTTGCGCAGGTGAGCGTCCCTTGTTGGTGCTGCGAGGCGGGGTCGGCATCGATCGCTTGGAGCCCATGCGCACACTCGGCAGGCACGCCAGGGTTTCCAGTGCTGCGAGGCGGGGTCGGCATCGATCGCTTGGAGCCCATGCGCACACTCGGTGGGCAGGTCAGGGTTTCCAGTTACACTCCATTTCCGCATTAACCAAGGCATAGATAGACGTGCTGCTGAGAAGCAGTATAGGTCGGCTTCTTGCGCTCAGACTCCTCAAGTTTGACTTTTTTGTCAGGGTGCCTGTGTTGAGCGACTGGAGCAGCGTGTCGGCGCACCGCTGTAGACTGTCTGATCTTCAAGTCCACACATTGAACTCGCTCGCAATGTCCTTGGCATTCTCTGCGATATTCTGCACAAATGAAGGCACATAGTGGTGCAACGGAGCGTCAACCAAGGCACGTGCAAGGTGTCGCACGACAACCCGACAGCGACCATGCATGGTGCCACATACACCTGGAAGCTGTTGACTTGCGCTGAGCCCCGGTGAACGGACGAAGCAGCCCAAAGCAAGCATGCGGATCTCTGTGTGTGAAAGTAAGGGTCGTGAGGCGGCGGGCGGGTACCACAGGGGAACCCGTTGTGACATGATCCTTCGGAACCCAACAAACTGTCCACATACACGCTATGTCAAGCAAGTATCCGACGTTGCAGGAGAGGCTCCGCACGTTGTGTTCAAGTTGAATTGGGTGTTTAGGTAGCAACAAGCGCACCTTCACAACTGCAATGCACGTGCCACTCTTCCCACGCACGCACCTTATCTTGAACGTCCAGGCTTCTGGCCAATTTCTGGCCAGGTCTGCAGTCTCCATGGTGGTGAGCAGGACATATTACGTAGTTATACTGTACAGGGCCTGTCACAAATCAGAAACTGCAAGGCGCGTGTGTTGGTGCCACCTGGACCTGATGAGGCGGCAACGAGCGCGTTCAGGGATCCATACGTAGGAGGGCTGCAGGTATCCCACCGTATGTGCCTGTCCATACAGCAGGATCTGGAGGTTCTTGAGCTGCATGCCCAGCAACGCACGGCCGCGTGGAGCTTTTTCATCTGGCAACTGCAACGGGTGATGGTGGCGAGGCAGGTGGCGGCTGCTTGGGCTTGGCAGTGTGTTCCTTGGGGCACTTGAGATGCTCCGTATGCTTGTCAGTGTGAGCAGGGTGGGAGTTGGTGGTCTTGCCCAGGCTGTTTCGCCTAGGGTTTGTGACGTGTGTGTCAGGCCAGTTGTCAGGCTGCTGGCAGCGACGTGCACCCAAGAGGTTTGCAGAACAGTCGGAGGATATGGTCGTTCTTGGAGGGAATGTTTGCAGCCGAGCGGTGTTGAGCTGCTGCATAGGTGTATGCGAGTCAGGCGAGCCTGTTCGGGCTGAAAGAGTGGGTTTGACAGTTGGGTTGGTGCAAGCAGTGGAACAGCAGCGGAAGCGGACGAGTCATGCAAGAAAGTCAAACTCAACTGCTGAATCCATGTATTTGTGCCACGTGCAAATCACGATCCCGAAGAGGAGCATTCGCTGCTCACCGCGGGAGCATTAGGTTGCTGGCTGAGGGGAAAGAGTGAGTGCTCTTGGCAGCACCAACACTATTTAAGGTCTCACAGCAGGCTTAAGAGAGCAGCAATAGCAAATCACAAGCTGCACATCCCTCACACGCTCTCAAGCAACTCAGTCCCTTTGCCAAGCAGTTCTCAAGCACTTATCGCATCGCTCCTCCAAATGGCCGCTCCTGCCCGTCCAATCGTGACCCGTGTGAAGAACCAGTCACCGGGAGCCACCCTGATCCTGACCCTTCCTGGGCTCGCTCCGATGCAGTTTGCTCCAGGAGCTGACATACCTAATCTGCACATAGCGTTGCCAAACTTCCCCGCGGGCCGGGCCAAACCCACACCCGCTGACTCGCTCACAGTCACCACCACACACCCCTTGAGCAACAACAACATCGTCCTGCTGCAAGCGGTGTACAGCAACACCAACACCAACACTGTCAACTTGCAGACTGGTGTTCCGTCTATGCGGGCATTTACATTCACGCAGTTCTCTCCAGCCAGCCCCAACTACGAGATCCACCTCGTTCCCGGGCCAGTGCCCTATGAAGGGGTCACTGGCTCTCTGTATATGTTCCCCCATAATGCCGATGCGCGTCAGTCAATCGAGAAGATCGCCTACGATGCCAACGGCTCTAAGCCTATGGTCTGAAGGGAAAGGAGACGGAATGCTCTCACGGGATGAGTGGTCTCACGCGGTACCGCTGCCGTACGCCACTGAAATGTCACGGAACAGCACGCCGGGATGCAACGCGGTCACCCAGTGCTATACCGGGATGCAAAGCGGTCACCCAGTGCTATACTTTTGGGCGCATGCTGATGCATGACACGGCGGCGTTGCAGCATGCAATGTTAGCATGCACGTACAATGTTGCATGCACACATGTACTGCGCCACCCCCAGCAAACACCCTCCTGTTGCGCATGTGCTTATTATTTGTGTACAGGTAGGTGCCAGAGCCAGAGGGTCAGTGATCGTGCTGCTGGTACTCACTGGGTGGACAATTGACCTGCTGCTGCATGCGTTGTGGGTGTGCTTGGCGCTTGATCACTTGCTAGGCTATTTGCGCGAATGCCTTGCGTAAAGGTATTCCTGTACCATGACAATCAGAGGACAAGTGCCTCTACCTCGCATGCATGCACTCGTGAATGATGCGTGACCTGCCTCGCCCACCACCCGCTGTAACCGAAATGTGCACAACGTGCCAAAGGTTAAACGTGCTGGACAAGGCAGGTGGAGCCACTCTCCAGGCTCACACAGCATACATCCGCAGCTCACCGTGCCCTTGCTAAGCACCAACAGCTCATGTCAGTTGGACTGGCACACATGCCTTTGCATGGCAACAGGGTTGGAGTTGCCGCACGCGCAACGGGCCGTCCCGGGAATATGCCTTGCTATAACAGATACAACCACGATCAGGCAGCCAGCAGCATACCGGAGACGCGTCCACCTGCGTCATGCACAACCCAGCCTTGCCGCCAGCTGGTTTGCCTAGCTAGCTAGGAGCTCACGCGCACGTCATCACTTATTCACCATACCTCCGGCAAGCCCCCTGCCACCTCCTCACACTGCACACTGCCTGTTACTGCTGCAGCCCCTGCCGGCATGCCAGGCGCTGGTCCCCAGCGCAGTGCAGCCACACATGAATCCTGTAGCGCCACACCCCAGGCTCGGCCGGGGCCGGACGCCACCTGCCTCTGCCGCGCTGCTGTGTAGGCCAGACTCAACGCCTCCCTTGCCACCGCGCCTGCGTGTTCCACTGCCCCTGCATGCACGGGTGTTGCCAGGACCAGATGGCTAGCTGCTGACAAGTTGGGTTCATCGCTGTGTTGGCCAGCGTCCGCACTGTTGGCCAGCCGTGCCCTCACGCATGCAGGCAGCAATGGGCCCGCAGTATCGCCTGCTGCACTGCACTCTGTAATGGCACCTGATGCACCGTCGCGCTGAGGCTCAGAGCCATGCAAGGAGGCGGCCGCTGCTGCCATGGCGGCCTGAGCTGCGGCATCAGCAGCGGCTGCCGCCGCCGCTTCAGCTCCCCCGTACAGCACCTCCATCAGCGCAGCGCGCTGCGTGATGCGCGCCAGGCAGAGGGGGTCCAGGCCGAGGCTGCCGCAGTGGCGCCACAACAGGCGGAGGTCCTGGGTGAGGGCCGGCGTGCCGCCGCGCGGCAGGCGCGCCAGCCACTCCTTGATCAGCAGCTCCGGGTACTGCGCACGCTGCACGTGGGGGTTCTCAACGCTCACCCCGCCTCCCCACTCCTCCTGCATGCACACGCACCCATAGGGTAGGCCATGTGACAGTGACCATATTTCAGCCTCTCCAGGCGGAGACCACCAGCTAGGCAGTGGCTAACATAAAGGAAGCGCAATGAGAGGTTAGGGACGTAGCGAGCACGTCGCACCAAGCAGGTGTACCGGCACACACATGTATGCGGAGGCAGGGTCTTGGTCGTGCTGGCCTTATGTGGCGCTGACGGGTGCTCACGCCAGCACTTGCTGGTTTTAATAGGCTGGCAAAAGCCTGTGACCAACCGCAAGCCAAATGGTCATGATTCGCTGCGCTGCACGGCGTGGCCTGCTGCAGTTTACTTTGAATGTGATTCAAAGCCCATGCCAACATCGCAGTGCTTTCGCATGCCTTGCACACCTGTTCGCTCAGGAGTTGAATGTCTAAAACGTCGATGTGCACAAGACAGCAACTAGCAAGGCAGTTTCAGTGTTTGTCGTTTGGGACGTACCGTACCCCTGTACGGCTGTGTCATCTGCCGAGTGTTCCTAACTGCCACCCACCTTCCACGGGGGTCGCGGTACAAGCCTGCCCACACCCGGCAGCAGCTCAAAGCACGCCTTGCCCTCACGGACGCTGGCGAGCAGCTGCACGCACGGCGGCGCCGCTTGGGGCGGCACCGCACCAGAAGCTGCCGTGTTGCTGCCCACAGCGTGAGCAGCAGCAGCGGCAGCGGTGGCCGTGACATGCAGCGCGCAGGTGAGGTATTGCAGGGCTTGGCCCCACGGATGCACTACTGTGCCTGAAGAAGCACTGGAGTCCTTGGCCTGGTCGGCTGATGGTCCTTCAGCTGCTTTTCCTTCTGCTGCTGATATTGGTGGTGACCGTGACGCATCCTGGGGTGGCTGCTGCAGCCCTGCCGCCAGCGCATCTGCTACGCCCGGATACGGTGGTGCAGTGCGCAGCAGCGTGGCAGGCGCATTGCTCACAACCAAGCGGCAGTTGTTGGAGGCCTGCCCAGCCCTGTCACTGTCCTTGTGGCCCGCCTGTCTGCCACCTGCGCTAGCGCTGTCGCACGCTGTTGGTGCATCCGAGACCGGGTGTTGGGCAACATCGACGCCCATGTCGAGGTCGAACCAAATGGCCACGGCATTGAGCAGGCCCGACTGGATGATGTCCAGCTGCACAACACGCTCCTGCAGGCTCTGCATCAGCGATGCTACCCTTGGAGGCTGGCCGCCAGCCGCCGCACCTTGCGCTGTTGCTGCTGCTGCAGCATCCGCTGCTGCTGCTGTTGCAGAGTCCCAGCTGTCACCCCAGGCTCTGCCATCATTCAAGTATGCGTCCAAATCAAGCTCCCACACGCACGCCGGCGCCGTGAGCTGCTTGTGCGGCAGCTGGTGCAGGTGCACGGGTCTGTAGCCGCCAGACCACCTGCACAGGCAGGTAACCAGCAAGCGCACGCCGCACAAAACACACTCACATACTGTTACACACAATGGGAGCCAGTCTTGATGCGAAAATTCCGCAGCGAGTTGCTCGGATTGTATTTGAGCATTTGACCCATGCACCCAAAGGTGGTCCGCCTCTCTCAGCAACCGTCTCGCATATGCATACATCGACTTTCACTTTGACACCATCAGCACATCGCTGACACATGCACACGACATCGACACCAATAAAAGTACTGATGCCAGTTCATGCGCACTTCTCAAGCCCGAGGAGGGTCGATGAGATGGTGAACAATGCCTGCAGACATCTTGCAGCTATAGAGCGTGTGTGGCATCAATCGCTACTACACCACTGACCACTACAGAGCTGGGATGGCATGGTCGCATCAATTGCGCCCAATCCCCCCCCCCTGAGCACAGCTATCGCACACACAGTAGCGTTCCCCACCTGAACTTGTTGAGCGGCGACATGTCGACTCCGCACACCCTGTACGTGAGCACCTCCAGCCCCACCACGTGGATGCTGGCGCGTGCGGGCACCACCCGCACACTGCTGGCCGTGCCGCCCGGGGCTGAGGGCGCTGCCACCAGTTGCCTGCGGATGGCCTCCAGTTGCCTCATCAGGCCTTGACCGATCAGACCTGCCATGCACGCAGCCGCGATGCAGCAGCGGGGGACCTGACTGATGCCATCGAGGGTGTGATGGGGATTATGTGGTGTAGCACAGGCAGAGGCTGTGCTGAAGACGCAGATGTAGGCCTATTGCTGACCTGCAACAAGATGCTGCACTGGGAGCATGCACATCATGCAAATGGGAAGATGCTTGGGCAGAAACATGCATGCGTGGGTGCTTTGGTAGACTTGTGTGGTCAAAATGCGAACCTTTTGAGCCAGATTGGTGTATGACCTTGAGCGCTACGGCGAGCCAACCGTGCTTGCTACATGAGCGCTGGCGAACGCACCCGCGTCAAATGTGTCGAGCACCACCAGGTGCGCTCCGCAGCGCGGCACCTCCTGGCCCCGCACGAGGCCGCACACGTCATGCTGCACCACGCACACCCGCGCGCTCAGCCCGTGGATGGCGGCGGCAGTGCGTGCCGCTGCAGCCAGGGTGGGGTGCACCTCCACCGCCACCACTTGGTCGGCGCCGGCTGCTGCCGCCAGCAGCGCGTTGAGGCCGATGCCGCAGCCCACATCCAGCGCTACGATGCCGTCACCATCCTCATCCTCATCCTGATCAGCACGGCTGACCCCTTGGCGGACAGTCGTAGAGCCATCGTGCGCCCTCTGGCGGTCAACTAATGCAGGTTCATGCAGGCGTGCAACAGAAAATAGGTAAGGCCAGCAAACTGCCACACGACATACCGCTCGTTAAGCGGCACCTGGATTGGCTGGATTGCCCTTCATGCGCCATCACCGTATGATTCCAGCCATGAAAGCGCTTGGACCACTGGGCTAATTTAGTGTTTGTGCACGATTGCGCAAGTCGCGGGGGAGTGGCGGCTATGGACGGCGCAGAGCCCGCCACCCAGGTCGGGCATCGTGCATGCACACACGCACACGTCTCCCTTACCTCGCTCCCTCCTGAGGTCCGACACCGCGGCCGTGATAGCAGCGCGGTATGCGTGCGCCTTGGCGCCCCCGAGGCCCTCCGGTGAGGCCGTCCACAGCTCCATGAGCGGCACGCTGGGGTCGTGATGGCGCTGCGCCGGCCCCTGCAAGCATAGAAATGCACGTTTGATGCCAGTCGGTGACTGTTTCTGCCTGATCTTGCATCCATCGCATGCTTGTATGGCTTTGCTTCTCTGAAGCCCTCTTGAGGGCGGCCCTTACGCTTTGGACTGGCTGGCAGAGCGCAAGCAACGACCCATGCTGCGAGCGAGGCGGCGTGACCTCCTGATGGTGGCGGCATACAAGTGCTTCTGTCATGTCTAGGGCCACACGCCCACATGCCCACATGTGGCCTTAGGCATGACAGAAGCACTCGTGCGCCGCCACCATCAGACAGGAGGTCACGCTCTCGCTTACAAAATGAAACGACCATTGTAGCAAGCCGTTGCATGAACCAGGGTGGCCGCATACAAGGTGGTTACGGGTATAACTACACTTGCTGCGTAAATCCCCAGATCATATATATGTGTGGGGTTGTGGCGGGCACTCACTAGGCTGCCATGTGGGGCGGTCTGCTTGGCAATGTCGAACACCATCGCCACGGTGTTGTGGCTGGCCTCCAGGCCCAACACGCTTCCCGCCCGCACCGCCACACGGTCAGCAAGCCACTGCACTGCCGGCTGCCAGGGCCAGCGCCGCTGCCGCAGGCCCGCTGCTGCTGCCGCCCCTCCGCCCGCCGCTGCAGCGGACCTCGACGCATGGTGTTGCCCAGGCCCCGTCCCTTGGACACTCCCATTGCCTGTGTCACGTTCCACCGAACCTTCACGGCCGGAGACACACACAATGACAAAAGCAAAGTTTGCCGGTTACGGTTATGAAAGTAGCACCGCAGCCGCAGAATTCAGGTGTCCGTTACATGGATACGGGAGTTTCAGCTGCGTGAAGCCCGCCATGCTAAGCGTGCATATGCGACTCGCACCTGAGCAAAGGGTAAACGAGCCGCTGGTGCTGCTGCTGCTGCCGCTAATTTGGCCAGGCTCGGAGGCACCCCTGCACTCGCCGGCTGCAGCATCGTCCGACAGCAGCACTGCTTCAAACCAGAACGCCACGCCGCCAACCACGCCGCTGCACGTGATGTCCAGCGCGACATGTGTGCGCTCAGCGGCGGCGCCGATGGCGGGCGGATCGTGTAGGTCAAACCGCCACACGGGCGCTGGGCGGCTGAGAGGCAGCAGCAGCGGGGAGGTCCCGGGTGCGTCCGTTGACGCAGCCAGGCACGGGCCAGGACTCCACCTGCGCGCCGTTGCACAGCATCGTTCACACACAGCAACTCAACCGGACGGACGGGATGGTTCCAAATGCAAGCACCTGCAGTGCCATTGTAGGGCCTCAACCTCAAAGCCCGGCTCGCCCAATCCCCATACGCTGCTTGACCCGCGTTTGCAAGCGTGATCTGCTGTTCTCCTCTACAGGTCAGTATCCGCCTTGGCTAGAGAGCCAAGTGTACGAAACACCAAAACAATCCCTGAACTGCATGTACAGTTAGTATGCCATAGCCCGGAGACACACCTGATGCTGTCCAGTACGCTCGCCATGTCTGGCAGGTCAGCACTGTCGGCAGGGCTGCCTGCTGCCCCCGCCCCGGCCGCCTGCACAGCCTGCGCGTACACTGTGATGGTGGAGGGCAGGAAGAGTGCCTCGGGCGTGACGAGGTGATGCTGTCCTGCATGTTGTACCGCAGGCATGAGGCCTGACATCAGCAAGGCGTCGTCCATGAGCTCCAGGGCGATCAGGATGTTGCAGGACACCTGCGTGAAGGCGCGATGAAGGCTACTGTTGGCAGCGCACTTCAGTAGCACACACGAGCTCACTTCATTGGGAGGTGGATGTGCAAGTCTGCTGCCGCCACGCAAAGTGAGGTGCAGGTCCGGTGGGTACCGTCGCGACACACACTGGATACAAGGACTGCTGGATGAAGAGCAAGCTCGCATGTGTGTCAGGCATGTGTGCATGTGTGCATGTGTGTGGCCCTCGAACGCTGAGGGTGCGGTGGTGAATTTGAGGGCTCAAGGCTGGCCTCACCGGCACATCCGTCCCTAGCAGCAGCTCTGTGGGGCGCTTGTACACCACGCTGTACCGCTCAGACGGTGCGCCTGCGGCCTGTAGTACCTCCTGCGCGGTACTGGCGAGGTACAGCCACCTGCCAGTCAGTCGCCCGGGGGAGCACATGCAGCCGGGGCAGATAATGGGCGGGGATAAGGCACTTCGCGGCCTGGCAGCTTATCGCTTACAACAGCAAAGGCATACCTTGATAATAATGCAAGGCAAGGCAAACCCAAGCAAAATCTGCCTGTTTAGGATGCCGAACTGCCAACCAGGAACCCCCCGTATCCAGACCATTGCAACGTTGTGGCCACTCACGGTTTCACGTACAATCAGGTCCTGTCTGCCATGCCTGCTCAGAGGCAAGGCCGGGTTCACACCTCCCCACCTACCTGTCAACGCAAGTGACGTGATGCGCTCCTGCCCTGAGCGCCATGACGCCAAACAGCCCCCCCCGGGAGCCCAGCACCAGCACCCGCGCATCCATGCCGCGCGACTCCACACGCCGTACCGCGGCCCTGATGGAGGCATCCACCTTGGCATGCCATTCCTCCGACTGCTGCCCCTGGAGCATGTCGATGATCCGGCCGGTCATCATGAGGTCCGTCTGCAGTCAAGCGCAAACCAAAGCGCAACACGAGGACAACCGTAAATCCGTAACCCTGATGTTGCTGTTGGCCCGAATGGGTGCTACTGGGGCCCCACACCTGCAGCGACTTGGTCAAAAAGGCCAAAAGCAACGGCCGGGTTTTTACGGTTGTCAGAGGGCAAACACACAGCGGACGTACTGAGACCCTTTGGAACACAGCCAGGCAGGGTTTGCAAGGACAGGGGCCGCACAGTACACGGCCATACAGGCAGGCACCTGTATGGCTCCCTACCTGTATGTTGACCAGGTTGAAGATCTCTCGCAGGTCATGATCCACCTCCGCATGTCGTGACGTCATGAGGCGCCGCGGAAGCGCGGGGCAGCTACGCAATGGCTGCCACAGCGCCTCCTGCGCATTACCAGCCAACACAACATTGCCGCTGCTGCTGCTGCTGCTGCTGCTGCTGCTGCTGGGTCCTGATACTGCTGAACCCACACATGGCGCTGGTATGAGCGCCGCTGCCGTGGGCGCCAGTGCTAATGCTCCTGACATGGGGGCCTGAGCGCTGGCGCAGACCAGCGGCTGGCGCAAGCGGTCCATGTTTTGTTCGCCACGGTAATCACTGCCGTCGCCGCTTTTGCTGAGGATGCCACCGCTGCATGGCGATGCTTCGACCAGGGCTGAGTCCTCAATGGTGCATCGAGTGGATTCCAGCGGCCTGTCCGCCTCGTTGGGGCACAGCTTGCTCGATGCGTTTGCTGCCTGCAGCGGCCGCTGCACGCCGACCTGCGCACACTCGCCTGCGCATGCACAGCACAGCACGCCACACGCACACGGCTTCACACAAGCCCCAGGACAAGAGATCGGCTTACAGGCATCGTGCAATACGGTCACGGTTCAGCCCACGCAATTGTCGCAAGCGCACAGCACACATAGCGGGGCAGTAACTCCGCGGCCGCCTGCCCCGAGGTGAAACACAAAGAAGTATCAAAATGGTTTGGCCATGCATGGGCATGTGAATGGTGATTGATGCGTCCAGGGCTGCATGCTCACCGTCGGCGGGCTGTAGGAGCGCCTGCACCGCCGCCTGGTGGCCCCCCCGCAGGCCGGCGTGCCAGGGCTGGCGCACGAGGCCCTCCTCGTAGGCGCCGCGCGCGAGGTGCGGCAGGCGCAGCGCGAGCAGCGCGTTGCCTCGGCGGCACAACGCCTTGACCAGCGCGGCGTGGTGGCGGGGCTCCCTACGACAAGCGCGCGCCACGCGGATTTTCACCGCTGGATTCGGCTAGCGGCCACTAGGGGAAGTTGAGCTGGTGCTGTCCTGTGCCCTAGCTACGATGTACCGGTATTTACTACTGTGTGCAGGAGGAACCACGCAGGTCTGACCAGCCAAGGCGGCCCATTGTATACTTAAATGGGTATGCGCTCCATGTGCCTACACGCACGCACACGTGCACGCACACTGGCTGCAGTGAACACTACCGAGCCGCAAACCGAGATACACCACCGCTTCACGTCACAATGTAAACAAACACAGGGCAACACCACCCCACTCCATGGTCGCCACTCGCAAGGCAGCTAGCTCTCCACTCACGGGGTTGGCATGGACTTGATCAGGCGCAAGGCCTCGTCAGCGTCCCGCAGGGCTGGCCCGGGCAGCCGCAGCGCCAGGAACGCCGCGGCGCGGTTCAGCAGCACGCTGTGCAGGTCGGCGTGCACGAGGTGCGTGCGGCGCGCGTGCTGCAGCAGCGCAGTCAGCGCCGCCGCAGCATCAGCATGCCGACCCGCACGCACGAGGCCAACCGCCTCCTGCGTGCAAACGCGTGACGAGCGCCAGTCGGCCGGGAGGGTCAAGGCCGGGCGTGCAGAGTGTGTGTGCACGGAGGGAATAGAATGGAGGCCGGCAACCATATCGCACAGACACCTGGAGCGCTGTTCACCATGCAGCTGCCCAACCCGCCACTTTTGTGCGCATGCTGCAGCCGCATGTCGGGGTCCTGGATTTGTCACAACCAGAGGGCCTTCCGTCGGTCTGGGCGGTTGAACCCACACGGGGAGGGCTTCAAATGTAATGAGCGCCATGCAAACCCAAACAAACTGTTGCCAGCTTCCTCCCAAGACCAAGCCCCAAACGCTGTCGTGCACAGCTTGCATATGATGGAAGCCTCACCGAGTTGATTTGTTGGAGGCTTTTCTTGGCAGGTGCACAGGCGCCGCCGCCGCCAATGAGCGCCCGCAGCAGCACTGCGGCTTGCTCTGTGATGTGCTGCAGCGCTGCCTGTTGCAGCCGGTCCTGCTGCTCCTGCCCATCTCCCAGCCCTGCCCCGAGCGCTGGCTCAGGCCGCTGATGCACGTTCTGCGAGAGCATCACGCTGGTGGTGGTGCGCCCCGGGGGGCCTAGAGGCGAGTGACTCAATTGCACATCCACTCACTGCTGGCACTGTGCACCGGCAGCTGTAGCATCTCATGAATATGTTTGTCTGCAATGCGTACAGTGTAAGGGTGGGACATTCAGAAAGCTCTGAGTTCAACAGGTGCATCAACATCAGCATTAATGCACTCATCCGCGTCCTCCGTTTGCATTCTGTGGTGGGTTGGCTCATCCAAGGATGGAGGCGAGCATACGTAATGCGATGAATGCATACATGCTAGCTGCTACCATCCGTCCGCTGTGCATGCTGCCTGCATTTTGGGGCTGCATGGCGCACCACACTTCTGCATCAACGCCGCATGTCGTGGCTCGTGTGCACAGGTATGTGAACAGTCGGCACCCCGAGATCCGGTGCCCTGGCCGGACATGCGCACACCACAGCATTGGCTCAATGAATCATGCATGGCCTGAGCATGCTTGGGCATTCGCATTGCCACATGGTCACGCCGGTAATGCATTCATGTTACAGCCACGGATGTCGCCAGTCGTGTTGGCCATGACCGAAACGTGTCAGTCACAAAGCCCCTCACCACAACACCACACTGCGTCGATACACAGCCAGGTACACAACATCTCACCTGTTACAGACTGTACTTTGACGCGGGTGGAGGAGCTTCATGGGCGCTCCCACACACAACGTCGTGCGTGACACGTGCAGTGCAGTCTGCGGCGACGCGCGGCATGTGCACATAGACCAGGAAGGTACGCGAATGGGCAAGGGAGAAGAGCGAGGGCATCCAGTTTATGTCCTGAACGCAACTGTAAACACTTCTCGTCCTGGACGTGCTTGCAGCGGTGTCGGCAGCCGCAGCGAGCATCAGCGTCGAGAAATTGCAGCAGCTCAGTGGACCCAAGGCCTATGATGCAGGTGAGCCACTCCCAAGAGCAAGCCACCCAAGAGCAAGCCACTCTAGGACTCTGGATAGTGCAGGCGTGCTGGGATGTCTCTAAAATTGAGTCCATGCCCAGTTTGGATTGCTGAAGCTGTTGCAGTGTGACCAAAAATATTGCTATGAGCTTGCGCAGACCTCCACTTCTTCGATGGAACGCCGCTGACGGTGCAGTACCTCCTGGTGGTGGACGCACTCAACTTCTGCTTCTGGCCCGGTAATTTGGCTTGGCGTGTTTCATGGCGGGTCCAGCGTGTGACTTGCGACCTTGCTGACTTGCATCCTGGCGCTGATGGTGTTGTGCAGACGGCGGCGAGCTTCAGTACCACCACTTATCTCTTGGTTTGAAGGTGTGTGCATGAAACAAAGGTTCAATCTACTTGCTTGCTTCCAATGCTGTAGGTCAGGATGACTAACTGTCAGGTTTGGTTGTGTCTTGATTGCAGGACACAGTGCTGAAAGACCCTAGCGCTATCAGTGCAGAGCGCCTGGCTGTTATGACTGGGCCTGGAGTGAGAGCTCTGCTTGGCTGGAAGCGAGATCTGCCGCAGCAGGAAGAGCGTGCCAGATTGTTACGCGAGGTGCGCATGTCTGCATTGCAGCATTTTGCAGCGGTACCACATTGATGTTGGTCAAAACATCTAATGGAGCCTGCATGCCAGCCATCCATGCATCGAAGGACATGTCCACTGATGTGGATGGTCCTGAACCTCTGACAGCAAGCTGTGCCGAACTCTGGTCGCGATGCACCAACGAAAGTTGCACAGATGGCGTTCACGCGGAAGCCGCTCAACAGCAGGCCCACCTAGCTTGCCGCAGCACTAAGTGTGCATGGGCACAGGACGCACAGCGCATCCATGCATTACTCACGCACATACCAGTGCAACTCCTATACGTGGGTCGTGCCCTGTACGTTCACCGGATAATGCGACTCCCTCGTGCTCCTCCCCTCTTGCTGTGCATGATGCATGCTGCTGCCGCCAGGTGGGCACCTGCCTCCTGCAGCGCTATGACGGGCAAGCGGCGGGCCTGGTGCAGGCCGCGCAGAGCAGCGCGCTGGCCCTGGTGCGCCTGGTGGCGGAGCAGCTGCCGGGCTTCCGAGACCACGCGGTGGTGCGCGGTGAGCGAGACGACGCCGGACGCTTGGCCGGTGGTAGCGTCGCCAGCTCACACCCTTGCACGGCCCTGCTTCATGCATCCCATACATGCTCCTGCCCAGCAACTGACATGATAGCTTGAGTTCAAGCAGCCATTGCCAGATGGAAATGGCTGCCTGAACCCAGACACCGTATCGGCAGTTGCTGGACTCGGCACATGCGCATGTTCAGCTGCGTGGTTGCTGGCATTGTACTGCATCCGGCTGCTGCTTTTTAACAGTTGTTTCCACCCTCCCGTAATGGTGTCCTGGCCATGCTTGATGCCCGTCGGTTTCCCTGGGTGAGACATGCGCTACGATCCAAGGACAACATTGTGTGTTGGCTGGCACACCTGCATGCCCCATGCAGGCCGCCAGGTGTTCTTCTACAAGCGCGCGCAGATCTTCGTGGGCGACGTGTGGGGCGCGTTTGGCGGCAGCGGCCTGGGCCGCTTCGACGACATCGACCAGCTGACCATGTTTGCGGACTACCGTGTTCCGGTCGTACTGCGATCCATGGGCATCCTGCG
>BDDA01000277.1:5970-102572 GCA_001662385.1 Chlamydomonas asymmetrica | reverse complement strand
CTCCCCCCCCCCCCCCCCCCCCCCCCCTGCCTCGCCGGTTGCTTGCTTGATTGCTCCAGTGAAAGCTGCCTCATCCACAGTTTGCGGCCTGCTACACCAGGAATGTATTGTTCGAACAGCCCATGCATGCCTCCTATACCTTTGGACCATCAGGCACACAGATACATGCAGGCAACCACCTCTGATGCCCGCTTTTGTAGCTCTCTTGCTTACCCAAAACAATTTTCATCGACAGATTGTGCTGCTGATGAAACCTGCGTGACCTGTACCGCTGCCTGTACCGCTACTGTACCGCTGCAGGTGCTGGCTAGGCAGGAGCTTCCGGCAGGTGGTGAGGAGGAGTGTGAGATCCGCGCCGCCACCGTGGTGGCCGTTGAGGACCTCAAACGCGCGCTGGCGGAAAGGCATGCGGGCAGCAGCGGCGTGCGCCTGCCTCACGCCATTCAGCTGGACTGGTGGCTCTGGGAGGTGGGGGAGAAGACGCGTGAAACCGACCCCCCGCACCACCGGACGTTGACCATCTACTACTGATTAGGGTCACCGCCTTCCTGATAGATTGCGTGGTTGCCTGGGTGAACACGTGGCCCAGACATTCACATGTTGCCTGCACGTGACGTCAATCGGACTGGCGTTGGTGGTCCCTGCACCCTCGCAGGCCCCCCGTCATGGGGGCCTGTTTGCATGTGCACAACCTGCACGATGAAACGCTCTACCGTCTGTACACCTGACAATACAGCAGCCGGCTCATGCTGCATACATTGCCGAGGCTGAAATGACCGCCCTCTGGACAACAACCCCTGACATTGTTACCATTTGACGACCGAACTCAACACGACGGTGAAGGATGTCGCATCATGCATGGCCACCACTCCAGTCCTGCTGTGACAGCTCATGATGATGCCGGCGGTCTTGGTGGAAGCCTTACAAGTTACAACCAACAGCGCAGCATGCAGCATGATGCTCACCATGGCAGCCAGCGATGCAGCTCACGATGTGTCCTTAGCAACCACCTCCGCAAGCAGGTGCGGCACACACAGGCGTTGTGGCAAGGGAGGCAGTGTTGAGCATGTGGCCCGCACATGCAGCAGCTGACCAGCTGCAGGTTTCATCTAGGCGTGCATGCGGCAGGGCGCAATATATGTCAGTCATGCAGGCCTGCACAGTGCTGGGAACCGCCTGGGTACCATGCAGCAGTGGCAGGCAGTGTGCCGTGTGAGGACATAGCAGCGGGGGCGGCCGCGCGGGGGGCTGCCAGGAGTGTATGCGCTGGCCTGTGCGTGGGAAAGCTGATTGATTACCATATTGTGTGGCGCAGGCTGACGGACAATTGCCCTGATCGTACTGTTGTCTGAGCTGCACATGAAATCATAAACGGGGCCTGCACTGCATGTGTTGTGCTCCACCAACCATGCACCATGCGTTCACGTTTCACACGGGCATATACATACAAGGTGTGCTTAGAGCGCATGTTTGCACGGTGGGGCATGCCGCCAGCGTAAGAGCACTGTGAGATCTGTGCCTGCCAGCGTCACGAAGCAGTAGTCCTGAGCAAGGTTGTTTTACAGGGTTGCATGGAATGAAGCCAGGCACATGCCTGGCATCGGAAATGCCTCGCTACGTCATGTGACCAGCGCAGCAGGCACCCGATGCATGCCTGTAACGCCTGGGAGCCAGAAGGACAGTGCACATGTTCATTGAGCAGGGGGGGGCAGGGGGCTGATTGGGTGGATGCAGCGTACTGCTGGCACCAATGCATGCTGACCAGTGACAGGGAAGGCAACAGGCCGCCGTCAATCGACTGAAAGGTATGCATACAGTGACCAGCATATATATGGAGCAGCTGCAATCGCAACCTCACTTCAGTCAATGCCAAGGCTATCACAGTAACTCAATTTAGGCATATGTGTTGGCTGTACGTCCACACAGCCAGATGCAGGGTGCCTCTTGCAGCTCTCCTCAAGCGCCGCCTGCACGCACATCACCAACACGCACAGCGGCAACATGTCAGTCCGGTATGGCATGGCAGCGGGTGCACATTTGCATTTACCATCATGCTCTGCATTCAAGGGCGACCCGTGTTTTGGTCGCAGTCTCAGCTAGCTGTTGCTCAACGAAGTGGACAGTTACACCCACACACCAGCAGTCAGTGCGCGGCTTGCTGTCTCGCTTGCTGAGACGATCCTTCCATACTGAGCGCTCCCACAGCGCTACCATCACTACGCTGCATGCGACCCTCACCCCTCAACGCACACCCTGCCCGGCACAATCACATTGCTTCTCATCACGGACAGCCAGAGCACAGGCACGCGGCACACACCATCGTGTGAGACTTACCCTGGTCAGAGGCATGCTTGTATTGTCCACAAGCTCCGTTCAATCTACGCACGCCTAGCACCGCCGGCGTCGTACCAAATCTTTTCGGTTGCATTAGGCACGTTGCCGCCTAGAGGCAACACGTACAGGTTGCCAGAGCCTGCCTGGCCCGGCGGCGGTCCGGGCGTGAGGCGAATCTCATAGTTGGGGTTGTTCGCCATGACCGGGGTGAAAGCGCCATGTGTAGGGTTGGCACCAGTCTGCAGGGTGGAAACTCCTCCGGCATTGGTGTACGCCATCTGCAGCAGCGTCATCATGACGCCGTTGGGGTGCACGGTGGTTGCTGTGAGCGACAGCGCTGGCGGCGCCATGCCGTGGCCCCCGGCGACGAGTGGGATGGGTATGTTGACGACCTGGTCTGCGTTTGGAGCAAAGACTAGGGGAGCAGGTGCGCCAGGGACGTTCAGGGTCAGCGTGGCGTTTGCAGACTGATTCCTCACACGAGTCACGAAGGGGGCAGCCATCTCGACCGGAGCACGGGAACACGGAGCGCGGGAACACGGAGCGCGGGAACACAGACCGGGTTGGGTGGAAGGAGTTGTTGAAGTTTTGAGTATCAATAATGTTCTTGTAAGTACTTCCTGTGCAGTGAGCACTTATATAATGGCAGTGACAAGCAATTCCGTTGAGACCCTGTATTCACTCTTTCTACTACTCCAACCAATTGAATCTCCAAGAGCCATTCCACTGAGCCGAACCTGGTGTTGCGTTGTGCAACGACCGATCCTCATCAAGCTATGGATTCCCGTGTCTCAATTCCATGGAGGTGGCAGTTAGGCGCGGGTTTCTGGCGCGAATCGTGTCCGCTTCCGATGGGCAGCAACACAGTCTGCCAACTGTCACACCTCAACTACTTTCAGCCCGAACAGGCTTCTTTCGATCGCATACAAGCGTGGTCCAGGCAGCGATGAAATCAAGCAACTCGCAAAAACTCACTCGCAAGCACTGATTTGCCGAACATCCTGCATCCTGAACCCTGCTGCCCTTCACCCTCAGCTTGGCTGCTCCACTGCTACTTCGGAACACCCCACCGAAAATGCCTCGCAGCAAGACCACCAACTCCACTCTGCTCACCATGACAAGCACAAGGAGCAGCCCAAGCCCTCCAAGGAACACTTTCCAAGCCCAAGCCCCCGCCACAGTCCTGTCCCATCCACCTCCGCGCACGCACCCGTTGCAGTGACCATTGACTGGGAGGCAGATGGAAAAGTTCCACGCGACCGTGCGTTGCTTGGCATGCAGGTCAAGAACCTCTGATGCCAGATGAATGTACAGGCTGGATGTATGCCTGCGGCTTGACTGAGACTTGTCCCTGATGAACGCGCGGCCCCATCAGGTCCAGGTGGGCGTGCACCAGGTGGCACGCACGTTGTGGAGGACCGACACGTACGCGCCTCCCAGTTTCCTGGATTTTGTCGCAGTCCAAGGCCGCACTGGCCCTGTCCAACATCTCTACGTCCTGTGAACTGCTCAGTATTATCAAGGAGACTGCAGACACAGCTCAGGACACATTTAAGGTGCGTGCGTGGGACACGCGTGGGAAGAGTGAAATGCGCTGAAAGCGGCCCCGTAGCGCTTGTTGTTACCTGAGCACCCAACACAAGGTCTGCAATTCACCACAACGTGCAAAACCTCTGCTGTGACACCACATACTTATTCATTTGCGTATGTTGACCATTGGGGCGCAAGCGCAGGTCGCCAAGCTGGCCATATGGCATCACCACCGCATGTGAGGCGTGGAGGAGCGAGCCACCCGCGTACCGCCAGCGTTGCTCTGATGGCTGTGTGTGGGCTTGCACATTGCATTCTGACAACGGCTGCACTCACACGCCTGGCGTTGTGCGTTCGTTTACAGTCGCATGCTATGCATGCCAGCAAGAGCGGCATTGCATACGCATATTGCGCTCGTGATGCAACCTGCACCTAGATGCATGTGTCCACTGAATCTGACCTCCCGCCCCCTCCGTTGCGCGTTGCATGAACCCCTTGTAGACGTGCGAGAGCAGGAGGTGAAAGGCGGCATGCGCAAGACAAACAGGAACGGTGCACTGACGCCACAGGTGCACTGTGCATGCGGGGTGTACAGCTCGTTAAGTACCGTGCCACCATCGGTGATGGCAATGCAAACGCAGTGCGGTACATTCTGCATGCTCCCAGCCTATGATTGGCCAGCACGGTCAGTGCACTCAGACAAAAATATCGAAGCCGCTAAGCATAAACCAGGAAACCGCGCTTGAGCCAGCCAGCGAGGTGGTGTGGAGTGCCTGCAAGGCTGAGCATCATGCACCGTATGTTCGCCCATTTACCCACAGTGGTCGCCATGCAGGAGTCAAGATACGAGTCCAAGGGAATCACTGTGATTATCACTGTCCTACGATGCAAACGCAAGTATCACTGATATGAGGTGTTAAGACGTACAGATCACTGTACGGGTGGTCGCAAATGCAGTAAGCAGCAGTGGTTGGTATGCCAAAAGAAGCCGAGCGCTACTTACTCCACACGCGTTCACGCACTGACTGGCCCACGCACGCGTCATGATCCTGCAACTTTTGCAGCTGCAGACAAGGCTTTGTCGAAAAATTGCTGAATGGCTGAATAAAAAGAAGGGCAATTGCACGCACGTTCGCTGTCCCACTACTGGGACGCACAGCATCTACCGCTGCGGAGGAATCAATGCAGTGCACAAGTAACACGCGCGGGCATCACGCGTTGCTGGAAGTACAATACTGGTAATAGTGTACGCAATATGAACGGAGCGCAACAGCCAACTGCGAGAAACCGAGAGATGGTCATGGTACAGTAATTGCACGCAATGCAGGAGGGCAGCCGGAAGACAAGAGCGAGCGGGCCCTTGCCTCAAATGATGGTGATTGGTGGAACACTACTAGTACCGGCATGTCATTCACGTCTCGCTGGGAGCACCGCTGTCAACAAGGCACACGCCGTCACGCAATTCTGGGTGTCTCTCACGAGCCTGCTAGCAGGATAGATACCGCATGCAACCTGCAAACGCACGCATGCGCGCCTACACACTCTATTGCTGCTCACGCGTTCCGCTTGCACCAATCGCTATCGCATACACCACGCCACGCCACTCTGGCTTAGATCACGTCCACATACGCGCCATTGCGCAACCCAACCCCATGGCCACGGCCAGCATCACGAGCACCGAAGGCGGTGTTCAGGAGTTGGTGACTGCAGCAGCAGCACACTCATGCTTGTGCCCCCCCTTCCAGTGCGCCTTCTGGCATGCGACGCTGCAGTAGCGCACGCGCTGGCAGCCCGCGCACAGGCTGAGCCTGGCGCCGCCGCCACTTGTCTTGCCGCACTGCACGCACGTGCGTACAGCAGGCGCGCCCTGCTGCTGTGCTGCACCTGCACCAGCCCCAGCAGCAGGCGGTGCGCTGCTGCCACCGTGTATTGCCTGGGTTGCGTTGCTGCCACAGGCTGCGGCGCCTGCTGCAGCATCAACCGGAGCCGTGGCATTCCCGCCGACGTGGGCCATGCTGTCTGCGCTGCGGGCGGTGGTCCCTTGACCTGCTGCGGTCGCTGCGGGTGATGGACCCGGCTGCTGGTGTGCGCCTTCTGGCTTGGCGGGTGACCCTGGAGTCTCAGATGCAGCAGACCTGGCACCACTTGCTGGTGAGACAGGCTCGGAATCTGATCCTGACGCCGACCCTGACGCTGATCCGCAGGCTGACCCAGGAGTGGGTGTGGAGTGCATCTCTGCTGCTGGGTGGGCATCTGCTGCTGAGTCAGCAGCAGCCGAGCCCTGATCAGCATCCGCTTGCATGGGAGGCTGCCGCTGCTGCAGAGGCGTTGGGGGCGGATGCGGCAGCGCCGACGGTGGTAGGGTAGCAGGCTGCTGCGGGGCCAGCGTCTGCAGCTTGGGGTCTGGCTGGGGTGGGGGCGTGCTGGGCGGGCACTGCGCCACGCGCTGCTGGGTCGTGGACCCCATCAAGACCTGCACCAGCATGCATCGCACGCACACACACACGCAAATCATGATTACTGCTCTCATCCATGAATGGCCTGATCGGCCAAGCAATGTCAAGTCAACCACAAACCCTATGGGCACATGCGGGCACATGTTCTCCTCTCGGGCAGTCGGGCCCTTGCCACCATGAGTCAAGTTGGGTGTGTGACACTGCAGCTGCCAATAAGAGTCAATGCACCATGCGCATGCATTATGAATCCACGATGCAGCACGCTTCAACGTCATGCCCCTTTAGGTGCACGCACACCCACGCTCACACACGGTGCATGCGTACCTGGATGGATTTCTCCAGCTCGGCCTTCATTGTGTTTAGGCCCGCACCGAAAGGCATACGGAAGCGCGCGTCTGCGCTGCGGACCGCAGCGTCGAGCTGCCACCCGCGGCCCGGCCGTCGTTCCCGCAGCATGCAAATCGACTCATACAACGACGCTGCATCTGGGTCGCTTGCAGAGCCCGAGCTGCTGCTGCTGCCCTCCCCTGCAGCTTGCGCACCTTCAGGGGGCACAGCAGGCCGCAAGCGCAGCCGCTTTACGTGGTCCGCAGCCATCGCCGCGCGCATGCCGGGAAACGTGCGCAACAGTTTGGGGAGGGACATCAGAACGTAGGCCGCTGCGACCACGTCAGGACCGCTGGCAATGGCTGTGAGGTTCTGCAAAAGACCATTCTTGAGCATGATGCGCACGTAGTGCTCGGTCTGCAATGCAAAAGTCGGCACCTGAGACCGCGAAGTGCTGAAGTTGGTCATGTGCAAGAAGTACTGACAAGCGAGGCGATAGATTGTGTCAACACCGCTCAGCGCTGGCCCTTGGGCAGGGGGAGGAACCAGACAGCCAGGCAGCCGTGCTGCAAACTGCTCGATAACTGCGGTCACTGTCGGGAGGTACGTGATGTCTGCGCTGAAAAGGTAGCTGAGAATCACCACGTCGTGTCGCTTGCGCGCTGCCATGGCTTGTATGAGCGCTTCGTCTTGGTCATCCAGGTCAGCAAGCATGCGCTTCAAGGTAGGCAATAGCACAGTAACGACATGCGGCTGTTGTAGGCGCAGCACAAGCGGGTTGGCAACCTCTGTCTGCCAGCACCAGTCTGAGTCGTCCACGTCCCATTGTGGAGACGCCACGGTGAACGCCAAGAGCGCTTTCAGCAAGTTGGAAACGTCTTCTGCGGCGGTCTCGGCGTTTGATTGTGCAGCAGGTGCGCTGTTCGGCGTCATCGCCGTGAGCTGCAGGCGGCACAGTGTCTCAACGCCGGCAAGGTCCAGCTGAGAGTCCACCACACATCGTAGGAAATCCGTGGTGCTGTAATCGAGCCTGCCAACTCCTTCAGGCCTGACCGACACAACGCGCAGGTGGTTGTTGACCAGCGCGCATGAATTCACCACGCTCTCCGCATCACAGTTGGAAGCCACCTGTTTGCAGCGCATTGAAGGCAGCCTGGTCAGCGTGAGTCCGAGCATACAAGCCCTGGCGAAACTCGTCAGCCCCAAGCCAGGCCTAGGCAAACGCCACCAACACCCACGCATCGGTTGCTTGCTGACACAGTCTCGACATGGGTCAGCAGCAAACTCACCCCTTTCAACAGCCTTGCGCTTGATGCAAGCGGAACATGGACTGCTGCCCTATCACCAAGGCACAAATTTGGTACCAGTCCAGCTAGCTGGTCTTTCAATTCCACCGGCGAAGTTCTGTCCTGGAACAGGTCAGCCGTGTGCTCAACCAAACGCTCAACGAGCGTGGCGCCGCTGTGTGGGGTCTTGGGCTTGAAGCAACCAATGAAAGCCGCTGCAGCACCGACTTTGTCAAACAGAGTGCCCAAGAGGTTCAGGCACCAGGTGGCCACATAATCAGGGCGAACACCAGTTGTGGATGGCTTCCGGAATATCGATGACCGCACAACCATATCCGCAGGCCACTTGGTGAGTATGAGCTCTCCAAGCAGTGGCACGAGCTCTGGAGCAGCTGCCCTGAACTCCTCTGCAGTGATTTGGGCGCTTTGGAGCACAGCGCACCTACGGAGCTCTAGCCGCACACCAAGCTGCTGCGCTGTCGCCAGAAGCGAGGAGCTCAGCTGCGTCAAACCCTGTACATGCTGCTGCAGGGGCTGTTGTCTGGCGAGCTGGGCAAGCACTGCGTCCATCCTGTTATGTGCTGGTCTGGTCGCTCTTGCTCACGGATTAAAACGCAGTCAACGGTGAGCGTGAAGAGTGCGCAACATCTGTGCAGCGTACGAAGAGGACAACAGCTGCCTAAGATTGCAGCCTACCTTGTACCTTACAACTTGTGTGATTGTGTGATAGTCACTCAAGCCCTGCTCCATCGGGATGACGGCCAAAACGAAGTGGTAGCTGGACTGGACCAGCATCTCCATGGACGGCAAGCGAACCATGAAACCCTGCAGATGGGCTGCAGTGTGCTGTGATCACAAGGCTTGCCCCAGACATGCACAGTGCCAACGGAAGGTCCACAATGCTGGCATGGTGGTACGTACTACAGGCAGTGTAGTGCAGGTGCTGCACGGAGGCACAACTATTGTGCCGACCCATATGCATGTCACATGCAGGTGCGCGTTTCACATGTTACGCATACAGGCTGGCCCTATGGGGTAGTGACCCAGATCGCGGCATGCATGTAATGACCCACATGAAGGCGGTATGCAGGGATACGCCCCAGCAAGCATGCATGCCCATGGCGTGCAAGGGACCCAGGTAACATGTCAAGCAGGGCTTGGTCTGTGATGCGAAGCCTTAGGGAGCAACTTGCGGTGGACAGCGGGAAGCGGGAAGTGGGCGGTGCGCAGCAGGCCACACATGTGGCAAAGTCATGGCTGCCATGCAATCGAATCAGCACAGTGCACACCTCATGTGTGGTGCCCGAAAGCAACCAGCACCAAACGCGTGCGGGTCACAGGCATGCATGAACATGCAGGGTTCAGCATGGCAGCGGATTTGGCGGGTCGTGAGTGGGGAGCTCAGGAGCACAGGCAACAGGGCAGGCAGCAGCAGGGCGAAGCCAGAATGCTCGGGCTAGTGGAAAAAACGCAAAACGCACGCCGAGCGACTCGAGCGCTGGCGACGAGTGGTCGCCTGCATGCGGAGCCAGATCGCATGCCGGCGAACGATCCCAGAAGTTTTGTTGCACACAAGCAAGGCGAGTTAGATTCACGTCTGCATGAGGTCAGCAAGCCGCAAGGCAAGGCGTATGCCGACGCTAGAATGGCGCTGCGTCGTCTTCCTGACGAGCAACTTGGCGCAGCTGCGCCTATCAAGAAGCATAGCTCGGATGCTGGGCTCTCTCCCAAAACGCGGTGCGCTGCCTGTGCATCAGCCATTCAGCCTGTATGGATGGCGTGTCGTCGCGTGTTGCCTTTGGCTCAGTAGGACCATTTAAGGCCAGGGGTGGCGATATGGTCCAGCACGCCCTGTGCAAGTCAAGGGGCAGGCCAGGCACAAACGTGGGGAGACTGGGAGAGGGACAAGGAGGGTGATGCCGTACGGGGCAGGGCCATGCTGGGGAGCGTGATGCTGAGGCTAGACAACGCTGCATGCCGAATGGGCATGTGAAGATGCCGGGCGAACATGCACACGCACGACGGAACACGGCGCAAATCAGTTTCATTGGAGCACATTCAGCAAGGTTAGGTGCATGTGTGTCCTGGGGATCTTGCATGCCGTAGGGTTGTGCGCGGTGCAGACCGCGGAGCCCACCCACCTGCACCTTCCAACGGTCGCTTGCTGCCCATCCGGGACCATCCAGGCTTGTGCGGATCTCCTGGATGATCTTGGCAGCCTCAGGATCTTCATTCACCTTCCGCCACCTGACACAAACCAACCAGCCAGCGATGCGCGCACACGCGGGTGTGGGTTTCTAGTGACGGACCTCTTGGCAGACCTTTGGCCTTGGGCTGAAGCCCTGGCAACCGGTGAGCAATCAGCGCCGGCAACAGTGGCGAAGTACAAGGCTACAGCCTGGCAACGGGGTACTTGTTTTGGATTGCTTCCCAGCTGCCCACAGCAAATCAGTGATGTGAGGCCCCATTTACGTGCTAGCAGCGTGTTTCCAGCTGAGCACCCCACTATGTACTGTGATTATGGCTGTTACATCTCCTCCACTTGCCCATTGCATGTGTTAAGCGTGGGAGACGCACGGTGCATGCCAATGAAGTAGTGTACCGCCACCGCAGAATCATCAGAAAATCTTGAATGCTTCACCAACCCTCCCTGCCGTCTCCCCCACACACGCACGTGCATGCATGCATGCAGCCGCACGTCAGTGGTATCGCTCACCATGCCGCCAGGCGCGGGCGGTTCTCCCACAGCTTCCACCCAAAGTATTTGGGCAGCATATAGTCCATGAATGTGGCGGTGGGGAACAACGCGCCATCCTGCACACCCAGGCACGAGCCAGATGACATTGCCACATTGGTCAATGGAGAACTGTTCCAGGCCTGTTTCGTCCAGGATACATGCGCTGAGCACAAGAGCACAAGAGCATGGCGTCGAGTCGAAATGGCGCACCACGCAGCGTGGCAGTGCGCGTGTGCAAAAGGTCGGGAGCGTTGTGCAGGGTCGTTGTGTGGGGGCCTTGTGCGGGTGTGCGGGCGGGTGGTGTGCGCTGGTAGGCTCACCGCGGTGGTGATCTCGTCGCCTGCCGCAAAGGGCCCGACGATGGTCTTCTCCAACACATCCAGCTGGAAGGCGAGCGTCGCGATGTCCTTGGCACGCGCCTCCGCGGAGGGCATCGTGCGGTACATACAGCCCTGCGGTACATGCAGTACATGCATGCATCTGTGCAAGGTACATGCCACATGCATGTCATGCGCAGTGGTGCAAGGTGAACAGTTGTGCTAGCACAACGGACGACAACTGGCAGCGTGCTATGTTACATCAGGAGAGTGTCGGCCAAACCGCCCATGCTCCCCCCAGACGGGGACCAGGCAACACCGGCAGCATGTGCATCGTGACGGGCTCACGGGCAGTGCAGGGCATGCACACAAACCATGGACACCCGTACGCCTGTGTCGGTTGTACCCCTTGCCAGCATTGCCAGCAGGCGCAGGTATGCACATGTACGTCAGCCTTTTTCCGCGCAGCTTTTCATTGTTGTGTGTGGGCCACCCAGCGCGCCGGCATTACGCGCGTATATGGCCTGGCACAACCCCGCAGGTACGTACCGCACATTTTGAAGTGTGCGCAATGCTGCACGAGGGCATTTGACCTGCGTGAGTGCCCGCACGCGTCATATGGGCAATACAACGGCGTCATGTGCAGCCACGTGTTTTGTCTGATCCTGCTCGCACCTGAATGTTGGTGATGTAGAGGTCGTGCAAGCGCGTGACAAGGGCGCCGCGAGCGCGCAACTCGGGGGTTGCGGCAGTGAGCGACGGGCCTGACAACACGGGCAGTGACACCAGCAGCAGGGGAACGCTAAATATGGTTCATCAAAAGCGCTAGCCAAAAGAAGATGTCTGCGGTGCGAGGTGATGCTTGCAGCTTATCCCACTTGGCGTGCAGGTGTTCGTGTCCCAGCCTCCCACCTTGGGTGCTGTGACGGTCGAGGAGATAATTCACGATCACCTCACTCTCTGGAAGTGCTGTGCCATCTGGTAGCACCAGCAAGGGCATCTTGCCCTGCGGGTTTAGCGCGAGGAATTGCTCGCTCTTCAGCCCCCCCAATTTGCTCGGCGGCACAATGTCATACTCAGACATAAGCCCCTTTTTCAACAACACGAATCGAACCTGCATTGTACATCCAGTACAGAGGTTTGTCACAGTGACCGGTGGCTCCTTATCTTTTGTGAATCAAATTCCAATCAGAGTTCGTTCCGACACAAAACGAGAGAATGCGCACGGCCCACCCTTGCACCGTTATTGGAGACGGGCATGTCATACAAGGCAGGCTTTGCTGATGCCATGGTCCGGACTGTGGTAGTGCTCCTACAGCGGAACGTTCTGCTCACTCCCGCCCGACTCCTCGCCAGAGAACACTGCATGCTTCAGAGAATTAGCCAAGGGGTGTATGTGTGTGTGTGTCACTGTTTCCAGCGTCGCTATATCGTTTTATGATTGCAGCAAATATTAGGGACTGACCTTGGCGTGCTTGACTGAACTGAACGGATGATCCACCTTCGAAAACCCATGTGCATGACTTACCAGCAGCAGTGAGGTAACCTTTGAGCTACAAGCTTCGTATTACCGTACATCTTGTTTGCAACGTGAATTTCTGCTGATAAACCTGTCGTTGTTCCGAGTACTGTGAGCCCTTCCGGACCGAACGAAGGCCGCGTCAGCATGGGCCCGTTGGACCAACTTCCGAAAGCACCAGACGCCACACGCCTTGGCCTTACAAAGCTGTAGTCAACGTGTATGGATAGGCGCCGCTTAGGTGCAGGTGCAAGGCAGCATGGCGGACCTCCAAGGAAATGGCCTGATGGCAGGTGAGAATGAGAATGCTAACTCCTGCTCGCTGCCTTCCATAACTTGTCAGTTGATTATTTTTCTTCTGCCCTTGATGACCTCCTCGCACAGTCCTTGCCCGCCAATTGGACAAGAGCAAGGTAGTCGCTCGCGTTCTGCGCGCGCTGGCAAAGAAGCCGCAGCACCGGAACTCCGTCGACCTGCAGTACATAATGACAGAAGTGAAAAGCGTGTTCCTGGCGGATGGGGGACCTGGAGTGCACAGAGACCTAAGCTTCGTGGTGAGTGTAACCTGATATGCCAAAATGCGCGGACGTTTGCATTCCAAGATGTTAACCTGGGTTATCCTGCGAACTTTGTCGTTTGCAGGTGAAGGGAATGGACCTGAAGGAAATGAACTCGCTACGTTTGCCCAGTGCCGAGCATAAGGGGCCCGTGTATATTTACGTGAGTTGCGTGGGCTCATGCTTGTCGATGTGGGCCTTGTTGCAGCAATTGGCAGCTCTTATGCAAACCATAAAGGGTTGCCAGTCCAGCAACGATACGCAGTACAGTCCGATTGTGCCCTGTTTCATAGGGGATGATATATGGTTTGACACACACACCGCACGGCAACCGCCGCAACCGCACCAAACGCGCATTTCATGGGGACGGCATGGTTTGACACACACACACACCGCACGCCCGCTGCAGGTCCTCCAAGGCAAGCTGCAGGTCCGCACACACAACTGCAAGCCATTCCTGCACCGCCTCAAGGCAGGCGTCCTGCAAGGCCACCAGGCCCAGCCAGGGGATGAGAAGCAGGGCCCCAGCAGCACGGCCGTCACAGCGGGGTTTTCGGAGGAGGACACCCGAGCTCTGTTCACTTCCATCGACGCTGATGGCTCAGGTGAGGCGGGTTGGCCAAGATGCTGGGCCAGCACCTGAAATCCATGCAGTACAGTACTTTATAACCGCCTGAGTCCAACACCATGCATGCGGCGTGCACGCTTTGGAGCAAGTCAAGGCTGTGTGTGCTCGATGCAGCTGGACATTCTTCTGCAAGCGCCACTGCTTAGTCTGCTGCTGTGGCATGAAAACACTGACTTTTCTGCTGCTGTGGCACGAAAGCACAAAACTGGGCGTGGAAAACTCCATTGCCTCTTGTCTTGGTCAACGCTGGATCGCACCCACACTGCACATTCATGCCCACCTCCTTGACCTCCAAGGACGCACCGCCGCACACACACCGCCTTCCTCCTTACGCATGTGCACACTGCACGCTGCACTACACGGCCCCAAGGGAATCACACTGCATGGCCCCACGGGCTTCCCTTTCTGACACGCTGCCTTGACCACGATCGCACCTGCAGGCGCGATTGACGTTGATGAGCTGGCTTATGCCCTTGAGATGATCGGGCTTCACAAGAGCATGGAGGAGGTGCAGGAGATGATAAACGCAGTGGACGTGGAGGGAGAGGGTGAGCCCGGCAGCGCCTCGCAGTGGGTCGATGCAATGCTCACCGCAAGGCGTGCGGCTGATGGCCGATCCTCTGCGGTGATGTTCCCTACGGTCATGCCCACTACATCTCACAACGCATGCCAGAGTGCATGCATGCGCGAGGCTGGCAGCAGTGCCCCCACCTTCACGTGCCGCACGGGCACGCATCCACACCCAGAATACACCAGCGCGCATGTCACATATTGTCAATGCTCAGCCCATCAAGCCACCCGCGCCACAACACGTGTTCGGTCAACACGCCTGCTGCCTGCCTGCCCGCGCACAGGCGACCTATCGTACGACATGTTCAAGGAGATCCTGCGCCGCGAGCTGGAGGCCACCGAGACCACCGCCAGCGAGCCCGTGCAGGCGGCTGACGGCAGTTGGAGCTACGAGGTGACGGCGGGCGGCGCGCTGGGGGAGGTGGCCATGCTGGATGACACGGTGAGCGCTGCCGGCCGGCCAGTGGTGCCTCCTGGCGCTCATTGCAGCGCTCAGGCATTCCATGCGCAACCCGCATCCAGTCACACCCTGCGTAGGCAGGCTGGCAGCATGAACGCGCTCCCACCACATATTGTGGGATACGATAGCTGGATGGTGGGCATATGGCTCGTCCGATAGATGTGAACTTCACCCAAGAGGGTTGTGTTGCTTCTACAGCTGCTGGCGTATGGAGTCGCCAGGATTGCTTTGCGCGCCGCGCATGCGCTGGTGCGCGCATTCGCATCCGTGGACGCTTTTGGGAGGCTGTGAAAAGCTTGGTGGTTGATGCTCAAGTTGCTGTAAGTAATTCACACAGCCCGGGCAATACAGCATGCAACTCAGGGTGATTGTCGGCAGCATGGGCCCGCCACCTCACCTGCCGGCACCACCTGTCCGTACGCACTTGCGCTGCATTGCCCTGCATCGTCTGGACACTCGTGATGCAGGCGATGGAGGGCACCATATGGGCGCTGGAGGACACGCGCGCAGTGCTGCTGGAGCATGCGGACTATAAACACATCCTGGTGCGTCCCTCTACTCGTGCAAGCGCGTGCAACGCGCACCGCGTAACGCAACAGGGCATGTGCGTCGGTGGCATAGGGCAAAGGGCAGTGTGCAGCAGGATGCATACTCAGTACACCTCTGCATGGGAAGCAGCATGTGGCGGTACGCCCAAAGTGTCCTGCCGATACGTACCGTATTTCGGGGACTGTTGCATGGTGACCTAGCATACGTATTATCGTGTGGTGTTGCACCCATCCTGCTTAACCCCTGCATTGCATGCCCCGCCTATGCAGGAGAATGGGTTTGATGGCGAACTCAAAGCCAAAGTGAAGCTGATGGCCTCCGTGAGCGTGCTCACGACCTCGCTGCACCTCACAGATGCCCGGTGAGGTGCTAATGGCCTGACCACCTCCCGTGGCAGGTGCTTGAACGCACCTTGTCTCTGCACAGACAAACTAATTACACACGGACATGCGGTGCGATTGCATGCACTTGGGCATGCCTTCATACGCGCCCAGCAATCTTTGTCATTAACCGCTACGGGTCAGAAGGGTATGACAACGGCAGCACACTCTGTGATACGCCACTGCATGCATGGTGAGCAGGGCGTTGGCATTCTCGATGGAGCACGCCACTTACGCGCGCAACAGCGTGCTGTACCGCCAGGGCCAAGCGCCCAACATGCTCTTCCTCATCATGGAAGGGCAGTGCAAGGTGAGAGGCACGAGGCGAGGAGCATGTAATGGAATGAGCGAGGCAGTAGATTTTCCGCATGACCTACATTTGTGTGTCCATGCATGCATCAATGCATGTGTTTATGTGCACCTACGCTGTGCAAGCAGTTTTGCACTTCAGGCTGATGCAAACCCTGCAAGTTTGCAAGCCGTCCTGGTGGACATGCTATGTGGCTGTCCTTGCTGTTTAACTTGCTGGTAGCTGCGCTAAAGTGTGCTACCGCTGGTTTCACAAGCACCAACCGCCTTAAACCAATGACATCACCACAACGGATTGACCACAACGGATTGGTTTCAACCCCGGCTTCTTGGGGGCCATAGCACTGTACACGCTCAGTTGTGTCCCATGTGCTTGCTGCTTGCCGTTCAGGCGGCGGTGCGTGTGCGGGGCCCTGCCAGCAGCACGTCAGGGGCCGCAATCACCCCCCGCACGCCGGGCCGCATGGCGCCTAGCGTGCAGGGCCACAAGGCGCGTACGCTCGACCTGGCGCTGATGGGCCCCGGCGACATGTGAGACCCCCCCTGTATGCCCCCGCATGCACGCCCGCATCCACACCCGCATGCCAGCATGACAACACGCGCTGGCACTCAGTGCTTTGTCTGTCGCCACCAGCTTGGTTGGGTGCACATGAGCCACACCACGCAGTGCACACCGTCACACCAACCACATCCCCTACCGGCCTGCTAGGCCGGATGTG
This sequence comes from Chlamydomonas asymmetrica, assembly GCA_001662385.1. Lineage (NCBI taxonomy): Eukaryota > Viridiplantae > Chlorophyta > Chlorophyceae > Chlamydomonadales > Chlamydomonadaceae > Chlamydomonas > Chlamydomonas asymmetrica. The sequence goes on along the minus strand of BDDA01000277.1, from coordinate 85,894 downwards.
GTTTGTTAGTCACTCGACCGGCGCCTGGCATGCGTCTTCCTGCCTGCATGTGCCGGGGCAGGCTCGCATGCAGAGAGGCGGCATGCGTGGTGTTGGGCCGTCGCTTGGTCAGGCAGTGCAGCGGATGAAACTCGCACTGTAGGAGTCAATGGGGTGTTTTGCATCAGAGACAGACAGTGAAGTCCATGCATGCTGGGCTTGGCGTCACTCAGGTCCAGCCCCATTCCCCACATCAAGTATGAGCGGTGTTGGCATAATCCCATATGAGTGACACCGGCTGCGTGTGTGGGTGCAGGTGCGGGGAGGCCTGCCTCACGCATGACCCTCACACACACGCCTGCGTGGTGGTCAGCAGCACGCTGGCAGTGCTGCAGATCGAGCGCCGGCTGCTGGTCAAGCTCGTGCACCCAGCAGACATGCAGGTGCGATGCAGAGCGCTCTGTGCGGGAGGCTGCATGAGCTCTGGACTTGCCACCACGCCCACGCATGAACCCGGTTATACAAAGTGTTGCCAAATCTTCCAGGCATGCTACTTTGGCCTTCAGACAAGCCGCTTTTCGTTTTCATTTTGGGTCTGCGCATCAACACCGCGACAGTCTTGTGGTTGCCCTTCTCGGATGTGAGCCATGTGGCTGCTGAATGCATGCCATCAGGCATACCATGTCACTGCATCAATATTGCATCACCGCTTGCCAACCTGTGTCGTTCCCGGGCTGGCATGACGGCCCGACAGACGCTCCGGAACCATTTCGGCCAACGCGAGGCTGAGCGCCGCACCCGCCTCCACGCCTCCTTACGCTCGCTCACAACGGACGGCAGCGCACGCCTGGGCGCCTACTCAGCCGGCTCGCTCAACACGTACAGCAGCAGCGGGGGACACCCCGGCAGCGACCGACTCGGTGGGGAGGAGTCGACTTCGGCTAGCGGAGCGTGGACGGAGCACCCCCGCAGGGGCTCACACAATGCTGATGACCCCAGTGTACGTTGGAGCACGGCTTGATCGACTGCACCACTTGACAATCAGGCCATTATTGCACGGCCACACGAGTGCGGCTTGTGCCTCTGCTGTCTAGCGCACCTGAGGCACTGTAGGTCTGCTGCTTGCTGTGGTTGGTTCATTGGTTGACTGCCTGTCCAGTGGAACCGCAGGCCGTTTAGGTGATGAGTTTTGAGCTGAGGTGTGCGCATGTGCAGTGTGAGTTATACGCACTGTTTGGTGCGCAACCCGTCTGTCGTGGTTTTGGGTTGGGCGCCAGCTTCAGCATGCCTCTATGAGGAGCATATCCCAAGTATTTGTCACCTTGTATATGTATGATGCACCTTTTTCATAGACGATGTAACCGTGCGTTCTGGGTTTGTGCTCTGTTCAGGCCAGCCTTATCACACCCCGTCGAGGCATCATATCGTCATCAGGTGGCCTGCCCGTCACGAGTGACAGCTCGGAGCAGCTGCAGCAACACCACAACACAGCGAGGGATTCTTCCCCGGAGGATAACCGAGGCACCAGAAGCGGCGCCAGCCATGGCCGCAGCATGAGCGGCGCACCAGCCACGCAAGAGCGCGGCTCAAGCATTACGGGCGAGCTGTCGCCGCCACGTAACACGCCCAGAGGGCGGAAAGGTGCGTGGGCGCATGCGATCAAACACATGGGGTTTCAGGAGGAATACCGGTGCACCATGAATCCATGATGTATGCCGCATGCGTGCGGTTTGCGGTGCAATGCCTGTGCGCAAATGGCCTTGCTTCCAATCCTGGAGCACCCGAGGCACGCTCATCAAAGCGAAACCAACTTGAGTTGGCTGTTCCGGTTGCCTGCAGGCGGCCGTGTGGCGCAACTTCTGGAAGACTCGTTTGCGAGCGTCCCGGTGGGCCTGCTGGCCGCGGCACAGAGCATGAACCCGCAGGAGAGCGAAGCGGCAGTAGCGGCAGCCAAGGTGAGGTTGCACTGTACTGCACTGTGTTGCACTGTGTGGGTTCGGGCTGGCGCTGGTTTCGGACTCCCGGAGCGTATCTACTGCCCTTTCCCCCGAGAAATTCAGGGTGAACCGAGTGGGTGTTCGCTGATGGTTCCATCGGTAGTCTCCCGCGTGCACACCGATCACTCCCGGCCCTTCACCTGCCCTTCACATATTGATCCATCGATTGCAGGCATTCGCCAAGTCCGTGCGTGAGCTGATGGGCGGCCGCAGCTGCTCCTCAGACTCTCCGCCCAGCGCCTCCGCCTCAGCATCCTTCTGCGCGGCCGCCGCTGGCGCGGCTCAGCAGCCGCTGTGGAGCCCGCCAAGCGCCGCGGACGTGCTCGCGGCGCTGAGCGCCACGCCTCGAGTCCTCACGCGCAGCACGCGCCACGCGCCGCTGCTGGGCGCGGCTTCAATGCTGGACTGGCAGCGGTCCGAATCGGAGGCAGATGCGGAGGGGGCGGAAGCGGGGAGGCCTCCATACAGACAGCACCGCCGTGACCGAAATCACTGCCAACAGCAGCGGGGGAATCATGAGGGTGTGCATGGTGGCGGTAGGAATGATGGCATCGATGATGAGGGTGATGCCGACAGCGATCTTGAGCGGGAGCATGAGCAGCACTGGCGGACGCGCCAAGGCCAGCACCCAGCGCTAGCGCATGGCGAGGAGGAGAGCGCGATCAAGCACGCATCACATCGGCACCTGCATCGCCGCCACGTGTCATACCACCACCAACCGCACCACCAGCCCCGGCACAGCCGACCCCCGGCCGTGCCAGCAGCTGAGCCGGGCCCCGCTCAGCTACTACCGCCCATAGGTCAGACCGCGGCACCGCCTGATGGATGCGGGCAGCAGCGGGGGCACGGTCTCACCGCCACTGGAGCTGCCTTAGCGCCGGCGTTGCGGCAGCAGACAGGCTCCTCAACGCAGCCAGCGCAACTAGTCACCACGCCGCGCGTGTCGCTCTCCGCTTTGGAACCCCCACCACATCCCCCGCACGGGCCGCAACACCAGCATGCATACGAGCGGCTGCCCCATCAGTCCAATCAGCTCGAAGATGTGCAGCAACATCACCAGCAGCCGCAGTCTATGGCATGGCAGCGGCCGGATGAGCAGCGCCCGCCATCCGCAGGCTCATCCACAGCCTCCACCTGGCCCTCACCTGCCGCCTCGCCCACGCCCCCGGACGAGACCCAACCACCCGTACAAGCCTTGCCGCCTGCGGCCGCTGTGACTGTGCGCCCGCAGCTGCTCTCTGCGCTGGCAGACCGCTGCCCGCTGCCCCCGCTGAACGCGCCTGCCGCCACCGCCCTAACCAACACAAACCGCCAACCCGCGCCGCCGCTGCAGCAGCACTTTGGTCCCCTACGATCCTCCCAGCAGCTGCTGGCTGACGCTGCCGCGCACATTCACACGCATCAACAGGCGGCAATACGCAGGCCCTCGCTGGAGGAAGTACTCTCATCTCAGGAGTGCCAGCAGGCGCCCCGGCAGGAGGCGTGGATGCTGAACGCCACCGTGTGGACATCGTCAGACGGTGATGATGGCGACGCTCGGCGCAACGGATACCGAGATGAGCAGCCGGCCATGAGCACAAGCGCTGGCAGCAGACAGCGGCCTGTGCATGTGCCTAAGCTTCAGCTGCACAAGGTTCAGGCGCAGCAGCAGCAGCAGCAGCAGCAGACGCCGACACAAGAGCACGACGCTTGGATGCTCTCGACTGGCGGCCGGCTGCACGCTGCGGCTGGCACGTACCCGCCCCTCGACGCGCCTTCCGCCCGCAGCGCGCCGCATCTGCTGCAGGGAGGATCCTTCTCAGCGCGCGCCTTGAACGGGCCCTACCTCCTCCCGGCGGTGGCGGCAGGCGCCGCTGAGCCTGACAGCGACGGCTTTGCTGCCGCCATTTCCGGCGCTGGTGGCGCTAGCGCGCTTGGGTGGCCCTTCAGCGCCAGGCAGCAGCAGCGGCACATACCGCCCGCTTCCAGATCCTTCTCCGGGCCCCTCCCGTTGCCCACCACTGTGCTGGTATGGGATAAGCAGCTGGTGGCGGCTGCTCAGGGGATGTGCGGCCGCGACAAGGCCAAGCTGTCGGCCTTGTACACGTGCATGCTGCGGCATGGGCCCAAGGAGGGGATGCGGAGGTGGGCGCAGTCCAGGGAGGGCGGCGGCTCGGCGCCATCCTCGCCCAGGCCCTCCCACCACCCGAATCAACAGCAGTCTCAGAAGGCTGCACCGCAGCAGAACAAGCACAAGCTGTAGCAAAAGGCGAAATGTATGCTATGACACTCCGCGTCAGCAGGGGGGTCTACAGCACTTGTGGTTGTGGTTCAGGTTGTGGTTGTTGCGTTGCGATCAAATGTGTTTGGACTTTGGAGTGACAGAGTGGGTCCCATACTTACTGCGCGTCCGCAGTTTGATAATTGCCTTGATTCCTTCTGTCCATCAGCCGGCACAAGCCTCTCCATTATTACAAAGCGTCATTGAGCTGGCCGTTGAGCATACACCCATACTACACTGCTTGCTGCGACAAATTGACACGCATGCATTTAACCCGAGCGATGTACAGGAATGTTGTAGGGAGCAAGCAATGGTTTAATCCTTCATACATATATTCATGCAATTCACAGCGACATTGTTTTCAGCCGCCCAGCCGGGGCGGACCATGAGTGTATTCATATGAATGCTGAGGACACCACACTCCCGTACTGGTATTAGGTATGGAATGATTCACATTTGAGTATTTCATCAACCACCGCTTGACCAGGTGGCAGCCAACGTATGGAACTTTTTTTATTCTTGAGTCTTGACTTGGTTGCACACATACACAAGGCTCACGTGTGTACAACAAAGCACCCACGCAAGTTACCAAATCCGCTCGTAGGTGACTGCTGCATGGCATTTTGCCAAGGTGTGCTCTGCGCTTGTGGATTGCAGCAAGGACATATGCACATGTACTGTCATTTGCCAAGCGTGACTGGCAGGCCAAGAAGCTGTGGTTTTCGCTTAGCCTGCCCGCTGGCAATGCACACACCCTACGTTATAGGATGCCCCATCAGTTTGTTGTCATTGTCATGCGGTTAGGCATTCCCAGTGGTCCAGGGCTGCATGCGGGTAGTGGCCCGGCACCCTTACTGCAAGCATGAATGAATCGCCTGCAGTCCCTCACTGCATGTGCTCCTGGCAGGCTCCAGGCTCCAGCTATTACCGTAGAACCAAACGCTTGCATGCACTCCGTGCTGGAGGATTGAGGATTCATGTCGATGTACGGCATCGCTCGTGTGTTGTCAGAGCTACCAAGACTGCATCGGTGCCAGCTTTCTGAATGGCCGGTTAGGATCAAGACTGGCTGTGATCTGCACCTGCACTATGTTATCCTATACGTTGCTGCAGTGCTCCAAAGTACTAACGGTGCTCAATAGCGAATTGCAGAGAGTCAGGCCACACCAGTGCCAACTGTATGATTGAGGAGGGCTGGGCGTTTGGTGTGTGCGTGGGGGGGGGGGGCGGGCGCCATCTTCGAGCCAAAAGCAAGAAGGGGAGGGGAATGTCCAGCACCAAACACATCGATGAGGGTGTGTTTAGACGAGGGTGTGTTTACTTGGTTCCCGTGGGCCCATGCAGTATGCTTTCCGTGGGGCCGTGCTGTGTGCGCATGTGTGACGATGGGAACTGTACCTTAAGAGTGCGTGGCGATGTGCGTGGGTGGAGTTGGCGGCTGCCGCAAAGAGTCGCAGGTGTGTGTGACTCGCTACGAGGGGATGGTGAAGCCGAGTGGACATACACAGTGGAAGCGGGTGGCAGTGCAAAGTGCAATTGCATGTTAGTGTGATAGGCGCACGTGAGGCAAGACACGCCCGCTATTTGTGGCAAAGCGCTTGGCACGACGCACACGCTGCTTTCGTGTTGACGCGGTTAGAAGTGCGGCTGTTAGGAACCAGGCAGCAGCACTCCGTGACACACATACACGCAGCCATATGCAGCTGGCCCTCAGTCAATGGATTGTCAGACCGAAGTATTAACTCGCTAATCAACCCACGTGGACGAGCTGCCCTGTGGGTGGGGCCACTATGTGGAAGCACTTGACTCGGTGCGTCACTGGCGCACACGCGACACACTCTGCTTTTTACGCTGTCCTAACGTCGGTCTGTAAGCTGCACGCTACGGTTCGCCTTTGTGTCTTTATAGTTCATCCCCCTACTTGAAGGCAAAAGTGAACTTGAGCTCAGCGACTGCTCACCAGTTGGCCCGTTAGTGTGCAAATGCGACTTTGATTGTCGCGACAAATGCCGTGTGCGAACGATGCAGCGTGACGCAGCGTATGGAGTGGCGAACACAGAATGGTGTTCCAAGAGCTTGTTGCTCTAGAACAAGCGGCGCTGCCTGTGTGGGTTTACAGGTAAGACCTCAAAGTTGGTGTGGGACACAGCATAGCAGCCCCTGGTATGGCTTATTGACAAGCATGCAAACTTGTCATGTGGCTGGCTCCAAGACATGATGTCTGCTCGCACAGGTGCACCCGTGCGTATCAAGGGTTGTGTCGCTGCAACCTACACAGCAACAACACCTGCATGGCTCAAATGCAATTCTGATCCATGCGCTGCTTTGGTTTTCCTCTTCCAGTTGCAGGTTGGAGCGCCTCATCTGGGCAAACCAGGCAGCGCTGCGCCATTTCCAACAGTAAGCGCAGCAATCAGTTTCCTGACGCATCGCTGGGCACCTGACATAATGTGTTAGGTAGTGAACTCGCTTGCTGGAAAGGTCACATACTTGCACTGTGCAGCACCCCACTTGGGCTACGGGGTTACCTCTTGTTGTGCAACGCCTGACGCAGGTCGCAGGAGGCATGGAAGGCGTATGACTTTCACCTAAATGCCGAGGATCAGAAAGGGCTCAGGGCATTAAACGCGCTGCTGTTGGAGCAGGTGGAGGTAAGCACTTGGGCCATTTCAGACTGCAGCGCCCGCGAATAGTGAACCTAGTAACTTGTTTGACAACTTGCTGCCACCAACTGCCTCCTTGCCGCGTGCTGCACACGCAGGAGGGCGGGGCAGAGCAGGTCATTTCGGGCTTTGGGCACAATATTCTTCCAGGAGTAATACCTCATCAGCAGCTGTCGCAGTCCGTATTCTTGTACAAGGTATGACTGCACCGAATGCACGCTGCGCACACGTTGGCGCTTGCCAGATGCTGTGTGCAGCGACCAGGATATCCTGACTCCTCTGTGTATCCCTGCCTGGTACCCCTGCTGTACGCAGCAAGTCACAGCCCCGCCGTCGTCCTCGCTGCGACACTGCACATGCATCCAGCTTGTGCATAGCCCGCAGACCTTTTTCCAGGCTCAGCGCTCTATTGTCGTCAAGGTGGGAGCTCATAACTTCTCGCATGTTGGCTGCAACGGAGTACCGTCGCAGTTTTACAGCGCTGTGTGTCCATGTCAACCTACATGCATGGCCCATTTACCGCTATCCATTTACTGCTTGTGTGTCCTGTGGTAGTATTATCAATGCAGAAACTTGATGAATTGCATCGTGTGCGCTTTTGTAGACAACTCGGCGAGGCATTGTGAATGGCATCGCTGGGCGGACGAACGGTGCCACAGGTGGGCTGCCTACGAAAGTTTACCTTCCTTGCGCCGTTGTGTCATATGACCTCTCACCTTGTGAGCTTTCGCAAGCTGTTGACTGTAGGGTGCCTTGCGTCGTGCTTACTGGATCTTGGCTCACCTTGTCGCGCCTGTGCAATATTTGCATATGCAGTCCCGTCACCGCTGTCTGTGGTGGAGCTCTGCGAGCAGATACTGGCGGGGCAGACGGTGGATGTGGATGAGCTTGAAGCGCTCCTGCAGAGCGCGCAGCGGGGTGACATCCTGCTGCAGCCCTCGTGCATAGAGGAAGAGCTGGTGCGAAACGAGGAGCTTGACCAGGACGTGGGCCTCAACCTGCTGCAGCTTCTGGGTGGCAGGAAGCTGGGGGAGAGGTACCTGCCAGCACAGGGCGTGGTGGAGGAGGCAGGCACCAACGTGCAGTTGTCCAAGCCTCAGCAGGCGCGCGAGCCTGGCACTGACGCCGATGATGAGCGGGCAGTGCCAGACGACAAGGAGGTGGTGGCTGCCAGCATAGTCCCAGCGATGGAGGCAGTGCTGGCGACTGTGGAGGAGTGGCGATTTGATGCATTCAAGCTGGAGGAGGTGACTCAGGGGCACCCACTCTCTGCGCTGGGTTTCTGGCTGATGAAGCGCTATGACATCATCAACACCTTTCAGCTCGATGCCATCAAGCTTGCGCGCTTCTTGCGGAAAGTGGAGGACGGCTACCCATCCAATCCGTACGTGCATGTGTTACATGACATGTGCTGCTTAGCATCCGGCCACAGCAAGGCGGCAAGGCCAAATCAGGACGTGTGCTGCATGCATTATGCATCCTGCAGAACAGCAGAGGCAATGCCGATCATGCTGAAATTCAAAATCATTGGGCAGCAGCCTGCATGCAGCGCTATATAGGCTTCACATCCTATAGGTGCGCATACAGTGTGCATGCCACTTGGCAACATATGCTGCAGTTGCAAGGAGCTGTCAAGCGCAGGGATGGCCGCTGTCAGCACAACAGTGGACCAGTAAAGGGAAACCACTATGCCGGGGAACCACTACGCATGGCCGCGGCATGCGCATAGCGCCATATTTATTTGTACAGGGTTTCTGTTGCTTGCAACAGAGTATGTCCAAAGGGCCAAAGCCCTGCGCCTGAAACAGCGCTTTGTGTTGCGGGCTTAGCGCCTTCCTCCCGGCTGTGAATTAGTGCAAACAGGGGCCTGATGTGCGCTTCACTGGCCGCCACACGCTGTGCATGTCGTCCCGCTGAGTATCCCGTGCCACCCGCACACGGACAAGCAGCTGTCCCGCAAACCACAAGCCGATGGCGGCTGGCGAGGTCAATATAGCAGGAAGCAACACGCACTGTGCCTGTACATGTGCATGTGCGCGTGCGGGGCGCAGGTACCACAACAAGACGCATGCGGCGGACGTGCTGCAGGGCATGCACTGCCTTCTCACGCGCGGGGGGCTGGTGCGCCGCCTGAATGAGGACGTGGCCATGTTCGCGAGCTACCTGGCGGCCATCGTGCACGACTACGAGCACAAGGGCCTCAACAATGACTTCATTGTGAGTGGCTGCTGCTGTGCATGCGGGTGGTAATGGTGGTGGGGAAGGGGAAAGATGGTGATGGGAGCTGTGGCAATGGGGACAGAGCGCTGTGGGGAAAGGCGGTGGAGCGGACCATGCCGGGTGGAGCGCATGTGTAGACGCTATGGGTTTGCGTGCCTCCTGCACGCATGCAAGTATGCAACTTTATCGGCAACCGACCATGGGCCGCAGCTTGGCATGCCCTGCAAGGATGAGCGTTGCATGGCGCCCTGGCCCCTCCCCAAACAGCCCCTGGAGCCCTCACCTCAGCATGCTTATGTTACGTCAGGAGCGTGTTGGCCACACGGCCCATGCTCCCCCCAGATGGGGACCAGGCAAGCAGAAGAGGGTCACCAAGCCATGCACATGGTGTGCAACAGGGCCACAAGGGCTTAGTGCGGTACATTAACATCAGCAACATGCATGGCCGCAAGAGGCTGAGTGCAGCACATCAGTATCCTCAGCATTCTTATTTGCACGAGGACCCCCCCCATGCGCGCGGGGCTCAGCGACATCCGCAGTCCGCCCGCCTTTACCTGGGGTGCCTGGCGAGCTCGCCTTATCTGCCTGACGACTTCTCACGCGCGCTGACGCCGCTGCATACGCAATTACACACGCACCGCCCTGCAGGTGCGCGTGGGCGACGACCTGGCGTTCACGTACAACGACATCTCCCCCATGGAGAACCACCACGTGTCGGCCGCCTTCAAGCTCATGCGCAACAACGACTACAACTTCGTCAAGAAGATCCCGCGCGAGAAGTGGGTGCGCCTGCGGCGCGTGCTCATCGACATGGTGCTCGCCACCGACATGAAGCAGCACTTCAACATCCTCAGCAAGTTCCAGAGCAAGCTGCAGGTGCGATCAAAAAGTATCAGACCCTGTATCAGACCTTCTCTTTGTTTCCGCAAGCGTAGGAGCGTTTACCTCGAGGTTCCTGCCATGTTGCCAAGGTAAGCTGTATGCTGTGGGTGGGGAGATGGGCACAGGCATTGCTATGGCTCCTGCTCCTTACGTGAACAGGTGGGCCATCAATGTTGGGCAGGTTACCAGCATGCATCAATGACCCAGCGCAAGCGCCTCATGGCCGCAAGTTGGCGTGAAGGTGTTGTGATGGGCAGCACAGGGTCATGGATGGCGAAATGCATGGACGGCAGCGCGGTTGAGCAAAAGTTGAAATGACCAACCCAAATTTGCCATGGGTGGTTCCAGGCGGTTCGTTTTCAGTGCGAGAGGGGTGCGGGAGAGGCCGCCTTCCCGCCGCTGATCTTGCGATGCCCTCCCGACGCACAACATGTGCACACACACACGTTCGCAACGCGACTCATGGTGGCTGTTGGTGCTTGCTGTTGGGCGGCTGCAGGTGAAGCTGCGCAGCACCAGCTTCGCGCACAGCATGGCCAACCTGGAGACACCCACGCACGACGAGCCGCTCGCGATCGGCGACGACGACGCGGACAAGTCCCTCGTGCTCCAGGTCCGCCTCCGTTTCCCTTGAGTTGGTCTCTCGCACACCACTTTGCGTGTGGCACCATGCGTTGAGACGGCTCACACAACATTTGGGGGCATGGTTCCGCCTCCATTGCATCGAGTGCGTGTTGCTGGATAACTCCATGCACTACGAATACGTTGTGTGGGCCGGCTGGTGCGTGGTGCCCCAGGTAATGTAAATTACATAATTTATGTAATGCGCCCCACCTCATACACACATGTGTATGCATGCAGGCATTTGCCAGCGCTGGTGCGTGCGCCGGCGACCTTGCTAATGCATCGCTGTGCTGTGGTGCGTGTGCGTGCGTGTGCACGTGTGTGTGGCGGGCGGTGCGCAGGTGGGGCTCAAGTGCGCCGATGTGGGTCACCTGGCGGCGCCCTGGGAGGTGCACCACCGCTGGGTGAGCGGGCTGGAGGAGGAGTTCTTCCGCCAGGGCGACAAGGAGAAGGGCTTCCACATGATGGTGTCGCCGCTCATGGACCGCTGCAAGGACGGCATCACCAAGTCACAGGCAAGCCATCGTCCCGGATGCGAGCCTCTGCCGTGTCCCGGACCTGAGCCTCTGGCTATACTGGTCTGGTTGATGTTATCTCTCTCGCTCTCCCCCTCTCTCTATCTCAACGATCCTCTGCGCGTCTTCCTGTCAGTGGGTTACCTCCTGCTCCCCTCCAACCTGTTCGCCCCCCACCAGCATTAGGCGCCAACGTCTCCCGCCATGCCGCAACTTCACAGTACCCACTGCCCTGCTTTGTGGCGTTTCGGAAGTGTGTGCATGGTAAACGACTGGTGGCTGCGCGTCCTCTGTGGCGCCCACTTGATTGCACCGTTCATTCTCATTTTCTGGCCCAGCAATGCACAAGGGTCACTGATCCCACCCGTCACGTGCGCCGCTTAATTGCATCGCGTTGCTGCTGTGACGTGTGCGCTGGTGCGTCGCGCAGGTGGGGTTCTTTGACATCGTCGCGCTGCCGCTGTTCTACAGCTGGGCCAGCGTGTTCCACGAGGCGCTGCCGCTGGTGAGGGCGGTGGAGGACAACTGTAACCGCTGGAGGCAGCTGGAGATGGCGCGCACGCAGGGCAGCACCTCCAAATGAACACTCACTCATTCACGCCTCCCCTCACCTCATCTTAGACACCCACCTTCGCCCCAGCATTGACCGGTACCTAGCGCGCCACCGAGCGCGCAACGCGCATTAGGACCATCTCGAATGCTCCTGGTGCGTGCCTGATGCAGCAATGCACGCGGGCTGCGCTGCGTGCAGCATGCAGCCGGATGGCTGTCAGTGTGTAGAGCAGCAGGGCACCAGCAGCAGGACGCTAGTGCCGTGCGGCGCTGTGCTCGCGGCTGCTGGGCAGCGGGTGTGACAAGCTGGTACAGTGGTAATGGCAGGGCGATGTATGGCAGGGCGGCTTGGCCAGCTCGGGGTGCACCCCCGCATGTTCAGGCGTGGTTTTTGCATGGTCGTATGAGTGCAATCCTGTGGGGTTTAAGCAGTGCAGCATGTGCAAGGCTGAGCGCCGGGTCTGTGCTGACTCATCCTTGGCATGCGTGTTGCCGCACTGTCCATTCCATTACTCAGGGGCCTCGGTTGCACTTGCTATGGTCCACACGCGCATGCTGCAGCCAGCATACTGCATGGCCGTGGCCTTCCTCGTATCGCAGCGCTCCCGCCCACCGCTCGCTCACTGTGCATCCGTGTGCATGACGAATCGACAAAACTGGACGAAACTAGGTGGATGCGCCTTGGAACTGCATGTGCACCCATACAGCAGTTGTAGCACGTTCGTACAACCTCGCATGTCCGCCTCGACTGTGGGATCCGAACCCTGGACTGCGCTGCTCAACTAGTATTCCTGATGTTTGCTGCCACCATCGTGGCCTGTAGTGCCGAGCAGCTTCCCTGTCCTGCTGCTGCTTCCAGAAGGCAATTGTACCTCTCACAACCCACTAGCAAAGCGCGCGCTCTGTTTCACCATGTGCCCACACCCAATGCGACGCACACGCTTTACATTACAGGTACAGATGGGATAGGTGGCATGCTGACAAGAGCAAGGAACTGTGCGTGTAGTACACTACAGGTGACACGAATGCCGAATGGTTAGGTGTGCATGTGGTTGTGAGTGGCTAGATGACGGGGCATATGCGTGGAGCCGTGGACACATACGGCCATACGCAGGCAGGGACAGCGGCTGGCGACGCTTTTTAGCCTGCTTCCAGCCTGCTTTGCACTACACATGTATTTGGTTGCTCTGCCCTATCAGCACGTGTGTTTGTGTGTCTCACCGTTCTTACCAAAGCAGCATGCGTGCGAGCTCAGGCTCTGGGGCTGCTCATGTGTGTGCATGCAGCCCGGCCCATTGTGCAGTACGTCCGTGTGTACGAGGTGCAACGTGTCCATGCACCGTTCGTACTTTGCAATTCTTCTTCTTCATCTATCTGCGCTCCACGCATGCCATGGACGCGCAACGTAATCTTCTTCATGGCCCTCAGCGTTTGCTTACGCGACCACATGTAAGAACCTGCTGGTTAACACTGTCACCGCCGATGGGTTGACACCACCAAAGCAGTCTTTGGAGTCTGGGGTAATGCCTGGGCTGGCCGTATCAAATTTCGTGTGTTTCGCCATGATCATGTATTGGGGTTCCGAGGTACCATATCAAACGCGGCGTGGTGCATGGTGCAGAATCAATGAGGCGCGTCCAGCAAGCCTTCTGGCGGTGCGAGGTCAGTCCGTATTTGGCGGTGCGGTTTCGGTGCTGCAACACAGGCACGGAAAGGCAAGTAGGATGGGTTGTGGGTTAGGTTGAACCGATTGCGTGTGCGCGTAGCGGAACATCAACTCGCGTGTGCTGAGCACTGTTGCACTGTTGACCTCCCCCTCCCCAGTCCCCACACACAGGACCGTTGCAGGAGGATGGAGAGGTGTTGGCAGTGCTGCAGCCCAGGCTTTCTGCCGAGTCAGCACAAAACCTGGGCTGCTGCGCGGCCACTGCACATGCTGGGCTGGGCACGCAGCGAGCGCGTCCAAAATAACGAAGCGGTGCCAGCTGAAGCCCCACCTGCTGGATTGCCGGCCAGGTAAAAGTTCTGCAGCAAGCGGACAGCTTCCGCCGCGAATAAGCCACCCCTGGCAGGAAACGCGCCCGCTACCAGCGCCGCGGGTGCCGGCGCTGCCGGCGCCGCAGTGCTGGTGCTTGCAACGTCAGCCCCTCGCTGAGGTGCCGTGTCGTCCTGCTCCTGCTGCGCTGCGGAGGCTGGAGTCAACGAGCTGCACGCATGTGGCAATCACACCAATACTATTCACGGCGTGGACATTGTGCGCGGTTGTTAGCTTGCTGGCAGGGCTGCCTAGCCTATACGGAGTGGCAGGCAGCGAATGCCCCGCCGCGCCAACTGTGGCTGGCTGGCCAAACTTGAGAATGGTTAGCATTCCTGGCAGCATGTCGGCCCAGCATGCTTTCATGCAAGCTGGCTTGTGATCAAGCAGGCACAACGTCGGTGCAGGGCGGACCGTGCTGGTGTCACACTCCCGCTGACGAATTTGCTGTGTGCCATCGTGTTACCCCGGATGGAATGCTGCGAGTAGAGCGCAGGGAGCGCAGGGGCAGGGGGTGACGGGTGAGTGCGGCGTAGGCACATACCTGCATGCGGTCCGTGCGCCGCACGTGCCACACCCGTCTTGGTGTACGCTCAGGATGGACCCGCAGCCGCCAAAGCGGTCGTTCCCGCATCCGTAATACACCTGCTTAACACCGATCAGCGCCAGCGCTCCGGCGCACATTATGCAGGGCTCTACCGTGACGTACAGCTCGCACCTGCATGGAAACACCGGGCGAAAAGATGCACCGTGACTGCGTACAATGATACGCACGCTGCAAGCCGCGGACGGAAAGCGATACCCCGCAGCATGTGTGGCAGTGCCTGTATATGTGATACCATGTTCACATGGTTGTGTGTGCGCCTTGCAGGATATATGGCACAGACAGCTCTATCTCACTGCTTTAGCTTCGCCAGGCCTGCCTCTTTGCCAGGACTTTGCTGAAGCACCTGGTCGATTGCTTCAAATTCGGCGTGCCGTGTCCCCTGTCACACAGCCACAGCGTGCACAGCAAAGAGTGTAAGTATGGGGGCAAGGCGACAGCGCAAATTTGTCATCAAGGCACCATCACCTCCAGAACAGGCACCAGGGGACTCACGTTTCGGAGCCGGTTGGTCATGTTGTGTCCACGTGCAACCACTGCCCCGTCATGTACCAGGACGCACCTGCAAGGAGTAAACCACGTTTTAGCTTGAGTTTCTCATAACAGGAGAAAACAGTGGTCCAAGCATGTACAAAACGCACCCTACAGGAACTTCACGTTGCTGCCACGCTGTGATGGCCTGCAGCAAAGGTCATATGCGGCAGGTAGAAGCAGTATAGTTGGTAAGATTTCACACAGCCATTGCGGTGCTTCCCCGTTTCCTGGTTCAAGCAGCAGCCGCTTGGACACACCTCAACCAGTGCTTGCTGCATGTGAGCAACGTGCTCAGCACTCCAGCCAGATTTGAGGGCCTCAGCGATGGATAGCTCATCTGGAAGGTATTTCTGTGGTTGCATTTAGGCAGTGCTGGTCAGAACCTCAAAACGTGCGGAGTGTCGCTTGTGCGGCAGGCGTCACGAATTGTCAGGAATTTCGCCCTGCCCTGTGTTGAACCTATCACACATACTCCCAGGCTAAGCTGCTAGCTAGTTCCACATTAGGACGTACTGGCAGTAAGGCATGGTGTCAGCCCTGTTCAAACGAGGAGGAGGGCGATGAGGATGATCTTCTTGACCCAGGCACCGAACATCAAAGCGAGTCGCCCCTTAACTCCAAAGCTCCGCCCACTGCTTCAAAAGCTAACCTTCTTTCAACAAGTAAAGTTCTGCATACGGTATTCGGCGTGCCTGTATATAGCGACAGTGAGCAAGCATGCAGACCTTGAATCGCAGACAAGTGACTGGCTCAATTGCACAGCGTGGGTTAGCTGCCCGCGGGCGTCGGGCTTTGACAGTCGTCGCTAAGGACTATCCTAGACCAGCGTTTGAGGATGCTGAGACATTCCAAGACGCAGCAGCGTTGTCCGCCAGGCTCAAGAATGCCCCCCGCCCTGCCAAGCCACTCAAGGTGGTCGTTGCTGGTGCTGGACTGGCTGGCCTCTCAACAGCCAAGTACCTTGCAGACGCTGGGCATATCCCTATCGTGCTTGAGGGCAGGGACGTGCTTGGTGGCAAGGCAAGTGGTGTCTCCCAGACTTCGGCCACCGCTTGCGTTTAGTGACCCACAAAACCACGTTGTGGCGTGGCACGTAGCAATTGCCAGCATGTTGTGGTGCTCATCCCCATGCATGTAAGCACGCTGATCAATGCTTTCACAGGAGGCTCTTTCTGTCAAGCTGCATGTGCTGCTGGTCTGGTGTACATTACCACACTTGTGCACCACAGACGCCAGGCGCATGTGCCCACATGGGATGGTGCACTGTTTGCTGTGGTTATCACAACAGGTTGCAGCATGGAAGGACGAGGACGGTGACTGGGTTGAGACCGGTCTGCACATCTTCTTTGGTGGTGAGTTCCTTGTCTGTAGCACCGTGCGCCAGTGTGACTATTTGCCAGCTTGATGCAGGTTGCGTCATGCAGCATGTGTTGTCCACGAGTGCGTGCTGCACTGGTGGCTGGTGAAGTTGCAGTGCCAAACAGCCTAATGTATGTGACTGAGCTGACATGCCTTTTTTATCGCGTGACCGCAGCATACCCCAACATGATGAACGTGTTCCGCGAGCTGAACATTGAGGAGCGCCTGCAGTGGAAGGAGCACTCCATGATCTTCGCCATGCCCAACCTCCCTGGAGAGTTCAGCCGCTTTGACTTCCCCGCGATCCCCGCACCCTGGAACGGCATCATCGCCATCCTCCGCAACAACCAAATGCTCACATGGCCCGAGAAGATCCAGTTTGCGCTCGGCCTGCTGCCCGCGATCGTTTTCGGCCAGAAGTATGTGGAGGAGCAGGACGGCCTGACCGTGACGGAGTGGATGCGCAAGCAGGGCGTGCCGGACCGCGTGAACGACGAGGTGTTCATTGCTATGGCCAAGGCGCTGGCGTTCATCGACCCCGACACGCTCTCCATGACCGTCGTGCTCACGGCACTCAACCGCTTCCTCAACGTGCGTGCACCCGCCTAGAACTCACATGCAGTACAACACAATATACAACACAAGTACAACACATGGTACACTTGTACAGTACAACCCTGCTGAGCCCCAACGACTGCAATGCTGTGCGCGCAGCGCAGGGCGAATGCAGGCGTGCAATGCACGCGCAGCTCTCCAGCAGCTGCATTCGTGTGGACAGCAAGCCGGATAGCCTGACGGCACGCATGCGCATGGCATGCTGTAAGGGCGAAAAGCAATACCATGCATGCCAGCGCGTTGCCTGCGCTCTGGACAAGCACCGCTCTGGGCGCCACTGCCAGGCAGCCCAGGATGATCCACAGATACGCCTTGCAGGCGCCTGAACGCTCAAGTTGAATGGCACGCCATGACATGCATGCAACTTCCAACACTCTGCTTGCCAGCCTTACCATATCTTCCGATGCATGTCTCTGCACTCCTGCAGGAGACGCATGGCAGCAAGATGGCCTTCCTGGACGGTGCCCCCCCGGAGCGCCTCTGCCAGCCCATGGTGGACTACTTCACCGCGCGCGGCGGGCAGCTCAAGATGAACGCGCGCGTGAAGGACATTGTGCTCAACCCGGACGGCAGCGTGAAGCACCTGCAGCTCACTAGCGGCGACAAGGTGGAGGGCGACCTCTACGTGTCAGCCATGCCAGGTGTGGCGCGGGGTTCGTATACTCGCATATGTGTGTGTGTGTGCATGGTCAGGCGGCAAGGGGTTGCGCTTGCGCTTGCGCTCGAGCTGATGGCGGGACGTGAATAGGCCGCCCTGCCTGACAATGCTTGCCAGTGTTTGCCAGTGCGCGCATGCATGCATACCCACTGCCTCAGCATGTCTGGGTAGCGGCCGTCAATGATGGTGAAAGGGGTGGTCAGCGTCCAGCATGGTCCTACAGGGCGTCATGGCTCGCGGCCTGCGTTGCGGATGGGCAGGGGCCGCTGCAGCATCAGCAGGAGCAGCACTGCACATCATGTTGCGCGCGCTCCCCCAGCGCCGCAGACTGCCAGCTGGAGGCGGGGCGGGGTGCTCCGCACCTCGGCGGGTGTATTGCCAATGCGCGCCGCTAACGTTGCCAGCAGCACAAGCACAGGGCAACGCAAGGGGGCGCACGGGGGCATAAGGGAGAGCATATGCCACAGCTCCACATGCAGCGCTTGTACTGCCATGCGGTACGGCAGCAGGGTCATGCCCTGCACATATCCCCCCGTTCGCTGGCTATCGCCAGCCGGTGCTGAGGCGGTTATACATGTCCCGGTGTGATGTATGGAGGCAGTCAGGGCCTGATCACCGCTGAGCCTTGCTTGTGCTGTGCGTGCGTGCCTGTGTGTGCGTGCGCAGTTGACATTGTGAAGCTGCTGCTGCCTGAGCCCTGGAAGGCCAAGCCCTACTTCAGCAAGCTGGACGGCCTGGTGGGCGTGCCCGTGATCAACATCCACATCTGGTTTGACCGCAAGCTCTCCACCGTGGACCACCTGCTGTTCAGCCGCAGCCCGCTGCTGAGCGTGTACGCCGACATGAGCACCACCTGCAAGGAGTATTACGACCCGGAGAAGTCCATGCTGGAGCTGGTCTTCGCGCCCGCCAAGGACTGGATCGGCAAGTGAGTGGCGCTCACGCTAGCTCGATGCGGGGTGTGTTGGGGGTGGCTGGGCGGGGGGAGGTTATGGCTGTAAGCTGCATGAGTGAGGAGCGCCGCGCTGCGCGCCGGCGCGGGCGCCCGTGTGTAAGGGCCACACAGGCGAACACCACCGATTTCGGTGCGGGCTGCATGCACCACTTGTGCAACGTGTATTTGTGTTGATTTGTCGATGCTGCGCTGGCGCTGGTCTCTGCGCCCTCCTGCCCGTGCACACGCACGTGGGCGCACCGGCACTGGGACCGCACGGTCCCCTTTCGTGCATGTCTCCTTTCCATGCCTCGCATTACGGTATGCGGTGCGCCGGTGCCAGTGCGTGACACGTGCGTGGTGGCGGCGCCGTGCTGGTGCGCAGGTCTGACGAGGACATCATCGCCGCCACCATGACGGAGCTGGAGCGCCTGTTCCCCAAAGAGATCAAGGCCGACCAGAGCCTGGCCAAGATCCGCAAGTACAGGGTCGTAAAGACGCCGCTGTCCGTCTACACCGCACGCGCCGGGTGCGAGGACTTCAGGTGCGTACACGCGTGGGGCGGCGCAGGGGCGGCTCGGGGTCACTAACAGCAGGGCAGAGAGTATGTGTTTGGCGGGCCGAAGGGGGAAGAGGTTTCATGTGATCATGTGTGTGGTTGCATGTCGTCAAGCTGCAGGCAAGGCACCAGCGCCTTGCCTTGAAAGCAGGCGCCTCAGCAGAAACGTATGGGGGGGCGGACTGTATAGGGTTCGGTCATGCGTGGCAACTGGACCTCCTCCACCCTGCCTGCCGATCCGCTCCTGCATGGACGCTTGTGCGTGACTGCCAGCCAGCGCATGCCACCAGGGTATTGCCACCCCTGGGTCCCTCACCTACTCACCTGCTCTGGCTGGACGCTCATTCCCTGGCTCCGCTCTCATCGCCTGACTTACCCCGTCTGCCCGCCACCTGCTATGCCACACGCCACCACCCACCGCGCCACCCGCAGGCCCTCTCAGCGCAGCCCCGTGTCCAACTTCTACATGGCGGGCGACTTCACCAAGCAGAAGTACCTGGCCTCCATGGAGGGCGCCATCTTCAGCGGCAAGCTCGCGGCGGAGAAGATCGTGGAGGACTTCAACATGACCGGCAAGCTGCCGGCGGCCACGTCAGCAAGCAGCGACAGGGCCGTCGCCGCCGTCTAAGCCCCCTGCGACGAGAGAGAGTGTGTATGAGTGTATAGCTGTAGACCTTGACCTTGACTTTGACAGGCTGTATAGGCCACAGTGAAGCGAGCCTCGTTGTTATTGGCTGTGCAAACTTGCCACTGGAACGAGCGCACGTTTGTGGGCGGATGGGAGTGGAGCGTGACCGTAGCGCAGCATTTGCCGAACGCGTGCATGCATGCCACGGCCCATGCGGTTTCAGTCACACAAGCTGCACAACATGGCATAATCGCCACCTGCACTTGCCATCTGACAACGATCTTCGTGACCTGTGTGCCTGCGCGGTCCATCTTGCCGCATGTAGTAGGTTACGCGCTCTTGACTTGTTTACCATTGGCGTCGGCACAAGCCCGCCATCCATCCAAACGAATGAGAGCAGGCGATCTGCACTGAAGCGAACCCATCTCGTGAACCTGCCTTGAGCGGTGTGACCATTCTTGTCTTGTGGCTCGGCGACCCCGCCTTGAAAGTGCGCGCTGTCACGCAAGTGTGCAGGTTGTGAGCGGTGTTCATGGATGTTTCAACCTGGCTGTGAGTGCTGGACGCGTCCTTGCATGCCGGCCGCTCCCGGTGTTGTGTTATGGACCGTGGTGCATGGCGATTGCAATCTTGCATTATGCAGTGATGCGTGTGGGCCCTGTGCGATGCGCACAATCGCAGCCTATATCTGCTGTTGAATGACATCGTGCAGGCCCAATCCGTTGCTTGCACACCTAATCATCTCTATGTCATCACCAAACCTTGGCAAAGACCCACTGCTAAAGCTGTGCCTGTGACCACCGTCACACCAGCTGCACGATGGCTCCGAAAATAACCAAAGAGGGGCTTGTTGCAGAAGCTGCGAACATGGAGTTAAAGCTGTTTGAGCTGAGGAAGGCTATGGAGAAGGAGCGTGCCAAGCGGGAGGCACTGTTGTGGGTTCCGCTGACATGCCGCTTTGTCCGCATGACGTTGCCACTGTTCACCAAGTGCTGAGTGAAGCACATCTAACGATTTGTCGTTTTGTGAAACTTGCAGAGGGTCAGCAGGGGGTCAGCAGTCCATATGGCGCAACGGCGGGTCTGGCTCGCTACGAGCAAATTACCGGACCAAGTCAACATCTCAAGGGACGGGGGTGCTCCTGGGAGCACAGCAAACAGGTGCAGAAACAGCGGCACTGCTATACAATGGCTCATGGTTCGTTGTTTGCAAGCAATGTTGGGCTTGATAGTGTTGGGACTTCCCCTATGCTTTGTCATGCGGCCTTCACATGAAACGCGTGTGCCGCAGGGGCTGAGAGCATCAGCAGCAAAGTGCCAAGCTCGCAAGCACCACCTTCGCGAGAGAGGTCAGCCATCCCTGCTGAACAGTCTTTGCCAGGTCTTTCAGGCAACCGGGTGACTCCATCTGCCCAAAGCAGGCCCAGCAAGAAGGCGGACGTGCTCACAGTGCAGGCAAGAGGGTTCTCGGTTCATATCACTCAATCAGGCTCTGATAGATCTTCGGCTCAGGTTGTATTGTCGCATCCTAAAGCTGTGCGCTCTGTTGTTTGCCGCTTTTGGTGGGCACAGTACGATGAGCCAGGCGGTATGGGTGTGGGAACGGAAGGGGGCAGCGAATTGATGGATGGTAACTTTAACGAGGGGGATAGCCACAAGTCCTTCCTGGAGGCCCTTGAAGAGTGGCGAAGGGGCAACCGGACTACTGCGGACGAGAGTCCTGCTGCTGCACGGCCCATGTCAGGTGCGAAGCGCTATGGAGTCTGAGTGCCTCTGGAGTTTGATATGGTATCATATCGTATTTCTGCGGTACGATTTATCCTTGGCCACGATGCAAACCCCGCTCCTGTGTTCTTCAGGCGTATGGTTATATGCTCCGACCAACACCTGGCCTACCTATAGGCATTTGTGATCGAATGAGCTGCCGTCCTTTGCCACACAGGTGTTGCAGTGTCAAGTCATGCTCTGGGAGCAGAGATTGATGTGCAGACAGAGAACAGGCGACCGCAGTCAGCCGCTCCGAAACCCAGCGTCACACTGTTTGACAAGCTCACAATAAATGCAATGTCCAAGCAAGCAGGTGCTGTTGCCAGTGGTAAGTAACATACGCAAGTGCTGTTCTTGTTTGATGCATGTATGTGTATGCTTTTGCCTCAACTTGTGTGGTCAGACTTTATCAGGCTGACCTACTCGGTGTCGTTGCCGCTCGTTGCGTTTGTGCCCTGCCAGGAGACTCTGCCACTTCAAGAGGCAGTGGGTCACGGCCTGGAAGCAGCCTGTCCACTGAACGACCACCTAGCAGCAGTAGCAGACCTGTTTCGAGCCCCACTGGCATACACACGAGGTCACATGGCGCAGAACCAAGCCACCCTGCTTCTACAACACGAAGTTCAGTTGATGCGTCCTCTACACAATCCACGTCAGGCACGTTAGCAGCTGGGTCACATCACAACCCTGCAAGCAGCGTGCAGGCGCCCGATGACTATGGTGAGGAGGACGAGCAGCACGCGCGCTCGGAGAAGCTGCTAGCTGTGTTGGAGAAGCTGGAGGAGCTGGAGCTGGCGGCTGAGCGGAGGGCGTGCGCGCAGGACGAGGACACCGTGATCACCAGCGTCACCACAGACTTTGGCGCGTTGACCAAGCACTCGCGCCTTCCGGACGTAGTACTGCAGCCTAGAAACTGAAGTACTGACCACAACTTAGCAGCAACTGCAACCTCTCTAACCTAACCCGCCAGGCACCTCACAATCACCAATCTGCGCAGAGCGTGCGTGTACAGTTGCATACCATGGCCGCTCAGGCACGCAGGACACCCGCACACTCCTGGTCAGAGCATAAACTCTTAAAGCGCGGAAGCATCAACAATCATGCCAGTGCGGCCGACGCGGGCAACGCGGTTGTAATACCATGGTATCATGCAGCAGCATGTGCATCTGTGTGTGTGTGTGTGTGTGTGCATATCGCCAGGCGCTACGCACCGCCCATACGCAACATCATCCCAGGAGCCGCAAAATGCGACGAGTACAAGGCAAACCGAACATATAAGCTGGGTGGTGCGGCTTCTCAATAACGTCAAAAGCGCGTGTATAAGCAGATGAGCGGAGCAGCCGAAGGCTGCTTGCTGTGTGCCTGGTTCACCAGGCTACAGACAAGCTGGTGTTGCCCAGCACTGCTGAAACCTCTGCTGCCGCCCCGGACCTGCTTGTCGGCCTGCTTAGCCGAGGCGCGGGAAGCGCGGCAGGCCAGCCAGGCTGCCGTACTGCGCGAACGTGGGCGCCTTGAGGCCCGCCTTCACGAACGCCGTCACGTCGGCGGCCGTCAGCGCCGCCACCTTGGCGGGCAGCTCGCCCGCGTCAAACTTGCCCGTCGCCAGCAGCTGCGCGCCGGCCACGGACAGCAGGCCCGCACTGGTGGCGGTCTTGGCCTTGTACTCGCCCAGGGCCAGCGCCTTGGCGTGAGACAGCTGCGCGTCGCTCACGCTGCCCGCGAGCGCCTCGAGCTTTTTGCTGACGCCGTCCACCAGCGCGGCCGCCTGCGTCGGCGCTGCGGACGCGGACACGCCCACGAGGCCGGTGCTCTTGTAGACGCTGGCGAAGGGCGTGACGGACGCGAACAGGCTCGACTCCTTGCGCGAGTGCGGCAGCGTGGGCCGCGCGTCGTCCAGCAGCGCCTTGACGACCGCGGCGAGCGCGGCCGCCTTGGCGTCGCCGAGCCCCCCCTTGACCTCGATCGCCAGCGCGACGTGGGTCAGCGGCGAGGAGGGCGCAAGCACGCTGAGCGCGCCACCCACGTACTTGGACGCGGGCGCGGCAGCGGGCGCGGCGGCGTCCGCAGCGGGGAACAGCGGGCTGGCCAGCGTCTTGACCTCGCCGTGGTCAACGCCCACGCCGGCCAGGACAACTCGGCTGGGGGTCCAGATGGAGGATATGTACTCGTGCAGCTGGGCATCCGTGAAGTTAGCAACCTGCTTGGCAGGAAGTGAACAGCCGTGTCCGATGCGTGCCATATGATGTGCGTGCACCTGTCTTAAGCGAGCAACAGTCACAACTGACAGGCATCAAAGCTCAAAGCATTCACGTGCACAAATGCACAACAGAACGACCTTGTTATGAATGAAACGCGTCAAATCATGCTTTGCCTGGGATGTGCAAATAACCTACTGCGTACAGCGCGCACCTGCGAGGGGTCCACCACCAAGCTGTTTCCCAAGCCGCCGTCGAAGGCTGCGCGGTGCAGCACCTCGTCCAGCACCACTGTGGGGTTGCGCAACGCCTCTGCAAGCTGCTCCTTGAGCGTGTCGAGCGTGTCGCGCACCTCCCAGTATGTGTAGCGTGCATTGACAACGCTGTCCACCAGCACCTCAACAGCCTCACGGCTGTTCACGCGCACGAAGTCAACACCGAATGCCACCTGCTCACGGCCTGCAACAGTCTTGCCGCTGGCACCGACCTTCTCCAGCTCGCGCGTGAGGCGAAACGTGGATCGGTTGCTAGTGGACTTGAACGCAAGCGCTTCCAAGACCTTGCTGGCTCCAAAGGTGCTGGCTGTCTCATAGCTGCTGCCACCCTCCACAAACAGCGCCAGAGACGACACAGGGCTGGCGGACTCGAGCGTGGCGAGTTTGCTGCCGCTTGCAAGACTCGTCTGCTGCAGCACTGGTGCAACCTTGAGAGGGCTGCCGCGTGGTGGCTCAGCCACAGCGGGCAGAGGCTCACTCAGGGGCACATCGATGCGTGAGCCACTACCGAATATGGACGAGAGAAAGCCCCCAGCTTTAGGCGCAAGGGCCGGAGCAGCAGCGCTGACCGCTGCGCTTGTGGAAACTGCGCGCAGCAGAGGCTGCAAATGCTGCGCAACACCTTGAGGAAGCATGGGTCCAGGAGCAGCAGCAGCCCTGTGCAGTGCGACAAGAGGAAAGGCAGTCCAAGACATCAGTAAGCACGTGACCAACCCAAACTTGATGGACTGCGCAAGGGCACCGCTTGCCACAGTGCTGATAGGCCAGCTGACATCCGCCTTTGTTGAGCATGAATATTGATTTAAAGCCTTGATGTTTGCAGTGGTTTGCAGGGTGGGTTTTGTCAGTGCTGTTGGATGAGAGGAAAAACGACACTGAAAGCCAGACGCCGTGCACACACACATTCGTCGCACCTTGACGCAGAGCTGCGACCAAACAGGTATAGAAATACAGAGAGTGCAAGCTTGCCGCGCAGGAGGAACGCTGAAGTGAACAGCAGAGGGCCCTCCACTTGCCGAGACTCTCGCTTCAGGGAGGGTTAGGAAGGGAAATTGCTCAGGGCCTGCCATGGCACCCCTGCATTGGTTTCTCCTGTCGCCCTCTGCCCCAGGCCGCTCCAAAGCACATATGCCCGTGCTCCCAGATAATAGCAGTGGCCTCAGCGTCTCCGGTTTCAGGCCAGGTTTCAGGGCTGCGTCAACACTGAGCGGCATCATCGGTGCGCTGTCAGGCGAGAATGTAGGACAGTCGTTTAAACACGCCATACATTGACTTCTGCGCACCCTTCCGTGCCAGCTTGAGCAATTTGGACGCCCACATCATGCAGCGCGTAGGAGTCTAGCAACATGTACACACCAAGTGTCTCTGGTGGATGCAGTCTCTGGCAGGTTGCATCCTCATTCAACATATGTACGCAAAGCCAGTCGTTCACAACATCCAGCCAAGGCACAAGCCCGCAAACCACTAAGCTCAACATGCGCAATTGGAGTGTGGCTGATTCCGGCGCATACGACTGAACTGAGTCGTTCATGTAAGCGTGCGCACGCCGCTCATGCCTTACTCGACTCACTCGCAAACTCCAAGGGCTCCACAAGTCCACAACAGCCCATGCAGTGCTTTCTGGGGTGGGCCAGAATCCGGAAACAGCATGCATAGCTGCGCAGCGTTGGTTGCTTGTACAAAGGTCGCAAAGGATTGACCGAGAGCATGATCGCTGGCAGGCACGCCATCACTGTCATCCATGTAAACAAGTGTCGCGATTCTGCATCCGGTCTCATGTGTGTCTCGCACCCGACGCACGCCCCTAACGCGGTCACCCGCCCGGTAAAATGTGGCTTACTTTGGTGTGTACTGTATAGTATCGTTCAACACATGCAAGGTAAGTGAGTAGGTAACAAACGGAGAAAAAAACAGCAGAGCTCACGTATTGACAGAAGCTACGCAGACGATTAGTTGCAGGGTGGAAAGCATAACCCACGCGATAAATGGGAATTTGGCTGCTGTATTGGCAACATGGTATTCCTGTCAACATCCTACAGACCACACACGCACAAGGTCTTGCATCCCCCGCCCCAGGAGCATCCGTCTATACAGGGGTCCTTACTCCTCATGCCCCACCAGCACGCCTTGCCATCGTTGTAGTGCTAGAGTTCCAAGTTCCAACAGGTGCGGTGCCGGTATGTTGTGTAAGATCAAACGCACCAGCATACGGGTAGGGCTCACATGCACCTAGGCGACGGGCTACATGCAGTACCGCAGTAGCACGCCCTCTCACGCCTCTGCCACATCGTTGTGGTGGGAGACTGGGAGGAATGGGTGATAAAACGCGCTCACGCGCCCGCCTGCCAGAATGCTGCGTGCGGCAAATCCGAACGAGTTTCTGCAACATATTCCCTCAGCTTAGTACATGCAGTCCACATGCAAGCAACTGTGAAGGTTTAAGTGCAGCCGTGTACAAAGTGCTACGTATAAAAAACAGCAAGCGTCCGTGTTCCAGGCTGCAGACATGCGCGCTAGCATCAGAACAGCGTGCGCAGCGCCTGGAGCGTCTTTCCCTTGAACCCGCCCTTGCTCTTCTTGCCCTGATCAGCAGCAGCGGGGCCGTTCTCACCACCGCCGTTAGCCCGTCCCGCGTTGCCACCACTGAACGAGGCCTGAGATGAAGCGGCCTGGTGGGTAGAAGGCGGCACGCTCACCGACGCGCTCTTTGACAGCGCCATGGCTGCGCTGCTGGCCATGCTGCTGGTGGCGCTGCCGGCGCTGCGCGCCTGGCTCAGTGTCTTCTGGTTGAGCTGGTTGGCGTAATCAAGCAGGCTCATGGCCCCCCCTGCAGTGTAGATCACAGGGCCTGGTGCGGGTGATGTGGAGGGTGATGGGGATGCTGGGGACGCTGCCGCCGAGGCCACGGCAGGCGCTGCATGAGGTGACGTAGTGGAAGCAGCAGCAGAAGCGTAGGCGGCGGCCGGGCTGCCAGCAGCAGGGGATGCGAGCACGCCGCTGTGCCCTGCGGGCTGCAGCCCTGTCGCGTTACTGTGCGGTGCGGCAGAGCCATTGGCGGCTGACAGTGGCATGTCCATGGGCTGCTGCTGCGAGCGCTGCTGTTGCAACGCAGGCCCGGGCGACGGGGGCGGCGGCTGCGCAGTGCCGTTGGCGCCGGCTGACAGCATGCGGTTCATCGCCTGCGCCTGCTGCTGGTACTGCGCCAGCTCGTTGTACTTCTGCTGCAGCTGCTGCAGCTGCTGCATGTGCTGCATGGCTGTCATGGACATTGAGGCATCCGGTGAGATCCCCGCCATGCCCATGGCATTCACGTTGCCCATGGGAGGCATCGCGGGGGGCATCATGGGCTGGTGCATGGGTGCTGCCATTGCGGCCATGCCGGTGGCAGCGGGCACCGGCATCTGCATCTGCATCTGCGTGTGTGTGTTGGCGGGCATGGATGCTGCAAAGGCCGTAGCTGACGTGCCGGTGACCGGGGCCCCAGCAAGCCATGGCTGTGCGTGAACAGGCGGATACATTACAAAGCCAGAGCCGCCACTGCCTGTGGTGACGCCCCCACCCACTGCCGGTGTCGTGGGTAGCGCCGCTGTGCGCGCGTTAAGGGCAGACGCTGCTGTGGCGCCGCTGTGGCCACCGCCTGCATGCGGCAGCGGCGGCGGTGGCAGCGGCGGGTGTTGGATGATGGGTGCTACGTCTGGGAAAGAGAAGCCGCCGGAAGCTACACTCTCGCGAGCCGAGCTCGGGAGCGTGGAGTGCCCTGTGCTGCCTGCCCCTACCAGCGTCAGATCCGTACCAACAAATGAAGATGCCGAGGACGACACGACACGCTCCGGCGTTGTGCCGTTACTGCCCGCCCCAGCAGCAGGCGACACCGATGTGGCGGTGGCTGCGACCATACCTGCTGCAGCCGTGGAGGCCGCCGCGACTGCCGGAGCAGACACCGCCGCGGGGGTTGCTGGAGCGGCGGCCTCGGCAGCGTGTGTGGCTGGTGGCGGCGACGGGGCCGCGCGCGCCATGTACGCCTTGAGCCAGCGGCTCATGTCTGCATGCAGCGAGCGCAGCTGCGTCGCCACCGAGTGGCTGGCGCCGTGGCGGCGCTCGACACCCTTACGGTAGTTGTCAAGCTGGCCCAACAGCTCCGACATGCGCTCGCAGCCACCGCTGGCGGCCCCGGAAGCAGCAGCATCGCAGGCTGGCATGGCCATCATGCTCGTCTTGAGCGCCTTGAGCTCCGATAGGATGGGCTCGATGCCGCGTGCATCGCGCGCCTTGCGCGGCTTGTCGGGCTGGCCCGGCGCGTGCTGCTTGCTGGGCGTGCCGCCGCTGGTGGCGCCGCTGTCCAGGCTGCCGGCGTCGCTGCCAGCGCCATCTTTCCACAGACCTGCAGGGGCACATGGCGCAAGACTGATCAGATTCGCGTATTTGGGAGGGGGGAGAGGGGGGCAGGAAGGGAATGGGCACACTGCGGTACACAATGGAGCGTAGATCGCGAGTGCATCTTTCTTTCTGCACACAGGCGGCTGCGTTGCGCAGCAGTCAGGGCATCACTACACGACCGCATGCCAGCAACATCCTTGCATTAATGCAGATTTGGTCGTAAACCAGGCTGGCCAGCTGATATCGATCTGCAGGTCACAGCTATGACAGCGGCAAACATCGATCCTCGCAAGGCGGTGAAGCCCCACTCACTTGAAAGCGAGGCGTTGGACAGGGTCAAGTGGATTGGAACTCCGGCGCTGGTCAGGCCCGAGCCGCCGGCGGACCCACGCTCGACCGAGGCCTGAAGCGCCTGCAGCTGCTGCTGCTGCTGAGGGTCATCAGCGTCAAACAGCGGAGCCTGCGAGAGGACAGGCTCGACGCTTTGGGTGGGAGGTGGAGGGGAAGGCGGCACCGGGCTCGCGTCAGCACGCGTGACGGAAGCCGCAGCCACGGCGGAGGCAGCAGCAGCAGCAGCAGCAACGGCGCTGTCGTCGCCAGCACTAGGGTTGCCAGCGGTGCTGTCAGTGGGTGCTATCGGGCCTGCACCTGCTGCAGCGGCCTGTGGCGGCGGGGCGTGAGGCTGGACGGGCGCAACGGACGGCTGCCAAGACACACCGGCTGCAGTTGGGTCAGTGGCAGCCATGCCATCGCCGCCAGCCCCGGCCTTCCCGTCAGTGGCTGCGGCTGCTTGCCATGCCGAGGGTGCCTGCATGCCCGCATTTTCCGCCCAGCCAATTCCGTTGGCGGACTCACGATGCCCCACCCCGGGGTCAACCTCGATCGTTGCCAGAATGCCGTCATCCTGCAGCACCAGCGATCCATCCGAACGCGGCAGAATGTCGTGCTGCTTGCGCCCTCCTTGCCCGGCGCCCAGGTCTGCAGCTTGCATGCCGGTCAGCGCGGCGTTCAGCTGTGCGATGTATTCACGGGACTGCTGAAGCGCCAACGAGTCCACATGCGGTACACCGCCGGCCTCGGCGGCCGGCGCTGGCTGCGCGGCAGCTCGGGAGGCTCCTCCGCCCGCATGCGCGGCAGCAGCAGCAGCACCCGCGCTGGCGCCTGCGGCGCCCGCATTGGACGATCGCCCCCGCGGCGTCGCTGCATGCGCGTGCGCGTCCTTGGCAGGGGAGGCGGCCGTGCCGCTGATGCTCGCGGCTCGGCTGCCGTGCGTCACCAGCGGGGACGTGTGCGTGCTGGTGCCTGAGGTACGGCCGCGAGGGGTGGTCGTCGCTGGCGCCGGCGGCTTTGCGGGCGACGCCGCCGGCAGCGCCACGGCCCCGGGTGTATGACTTTGGAGGTTGCGAGCTGAGTTGCCGGTCTTGGCCATCCCAAAGTGATGGTAATGCAAGCCAGATGTGTTGGAGCTGCTTTGGGGGGATGCACCAGCAGGCGCGGCGGGCGGGCTTTTGGCGGAGCCTGCCGACGGCGGCGATGCCGCCGCCGCCGCCACCATTGAAGACTCATCGACCGCAGGCGCCGCGGCGGCGGCGGTGCCAGGCACCGCCTCTGGGCGGTGGCGCCTGTCGTGGGAGGATGAGGACACAGACAGGGAGGACGCCGATGCGCCTGACAGCGCCTGCACCTTGGCAGCGCGGCCGGAGGACTGAGCCGCCAGGGCACCCGCAGCAACGGGCTTGGAAAAGCCACGAGGCACTGCGGCCGCTCCGGATCGCGGGCTGGACGGGCCGGCGACCGCCTGCCGGCTCGGCATACGCTTCGGCGCCGATGTACTGTCACCGTGGCCACCGGATCGGTCCAGGACTGCAGCCGTGTCTGCAGCGGCCACGCTAGCCGGCACCGACTCTGCAGGGGAGG
Organism: Chlamydomonas asymmetrica; assembly: GCA_001662385.1. Classification (NCBI taxonomy): domain Eukaryota; kingdom Viridiplantae; phylum Chlorophyta; class Chlorophyceae; order Chlamydomonadales; family Chlamydomonadaceae; genus Chlamydomonas; species Chlamydomonas asymmetrica. Next base: position 55,746 of record BDDA01000277.1, on the reverse strand, counting down.
CGGGGGTGGACACGGACAGTTCTGGACGTGCTTTCCTGCTGGGTGCCGCTGCTTCAATTGTGGGGTAACGGTGCCTGTCAGGCTCCTGCCGCTGCTCCTGCACACTGCTTCCGTCTGCAGCTGCAGCAGGCGGCGCAGGTACAGCAGCAGGTCCCTGCAAGTCCTTGCTGCTGCTAGCAGCGCTGCTGGCAGCTGAGGTTGCTAGCACCCCCACAGCTGCAAGCTGGCTCGAAGTCAATACAGCAGCGTCCTCCTCCCCACTCAGTGTGCGTGCATTCACAGCTCCCATCTGGCCAGCTTCTTGCGAGCAGGACTCAACTGCATTCATCTGGCGAAGCTGCTCGCTAGGCACCTGCACGGAGGCCATCAGCACCTGATCACGCCAAGTGTTGGACGAGCGTCCCCCCGGAGGAGCTGCGTCAGGCAGCGCATCAGCGGCGGCCACACCGCCATCCCCAGCGGGCAGCACAAGAGGAGGCACGTGCAACGGGGAGCGAGCGATATGGGCCGCGTTGTAGGGCTCCATCACCCCGTTTCTGGTGGCAGTGGCGGCAGTGGCTGTGGCACCTGGAGCTTCCAACGGCGCTACCAGGGTGTGTTTGGTGCTGAGAGGGGCCTTCGCCTCATCCGCTGCAGCAGCCGGTTGCGGTAGAACCACCGCAGACACGCCCACAGCGCTGATGCTGGCAAGAGCAGCATGTGCGGGTGCAGGTGCTGCCGCCGCAGCAGGAGCGTCGCTTTCAAGGGCCATGTTGGTGGTTGGGACGGCAGCGCCCGCTGCTGCCAAACTGACCACTGAGTCCTGCGTGGTGAGCTGAGACTGCTCGTCCGGCAGCGCCAGCGGCTGCATCGCGCCCCGGGACAGCGGGGAGGAAGGCTCAAACGGCTGCGTCAGGTCGCACGTGCTGCCCGGCGACAGCAGCTGCAGCGCATCGTCCGACAACGCGTGCGCCAGCACACGCTGTTGCTGCTGCTGCTGCTTTGCGTTGAGCGCTGCAGGCTCCGTGTCGCTAGCAGCATCCGCGTCGCCAGGTGTGATTTCGGACCGCAGGCCATTAGAACGCCTGAGTGCCGCTGCTGCTGCTGCCATGTGCCCTGGGTATGGCTTGGGTGCACCTGCTGAGAGGGCACTTTCGCTTGGTGCTACGATGGCTGCCTGCGCCGCAGCCGGCGCTGCTGCCGCGCTCGCCTCAGGGCTGATATCCCGGCTACTGCTGTGGTCTCCGCTGTCCACCAGCAGGCTCGTGAGCACCTGCTCCGTCAGAGAGGCCCGGTGGGGCACGAGCGTCGACGCCGCAGGCGCTGACGAGGCGACAACATGCAAGGGGGTGGCTGAGGAATGCGGCGTGGGTGCTGCAGACAGCGCGCCCTCGCCTGAGCCGAGGTCAATGTACTGGATGTGCGATGGCGGCAGCTGCGGCATCGACGCTGGTGCCTCCACAGCGCTCGCGGGCCGCTCGCTCTCTAACGGCAGCGCCAAGCTGGCAGCGATCGCGTCCGCGAGTGACGACGAGGACGCAGCGCGCTCGCTTGCCGGCGCGCCGCCGCCGCCGCTGGCCAGTCGCGATATGGATGCCCTTGCCGCTGCGATGCTGCCGCTGTTGCCGCCGCCACCGCTGGGTTCCTCGCTGGCCCACCGGCGCAGCATCAGCGCCACGCCAGCGGCGTCCGGCTGCAGCGGCGCCGCCGCCGCTGCCGCAGTGGCGGCGAGCCGTCGCGCCACCGCGTCGACCTGGCCTTGCCCTTGCATGAGCGCGAGATGCTGGTTGTAGGCGTCCGCTTCGAGGTCATATGCAGACATGATGCTGCCGTCTGCGGTGCTGGTGGCGGTGGCGATTGCCAGGCGGTCGTTCCTTCTGGGGTCAGGCACAGGCGTGGGGTTGGGCAGGCTGGCGGGGGCAGCGGGCGGGGCAGATAGCGGCGGCAACGGCACGGGCGCTTGCGGAGGTGCAGGAGCTGGAGCCGCTGCTGCGCCCGCTGCCGGCGGCGGTCCGCTGGCGGCAGGTTGGGCAGGCGGCCGCGCCCCGGACTGAGCCTGCAGCGCGCAGCAGGACAACAAGCCGTGCAGCAGTTTGCAAGCCTGATGCTGCCTGACCAACGGCAAACATGCGCGCCTGAAAGCGCCTGCCGCCGGGCTGATCCGCACTCAGGCGCTGTCCGTACAACAACCTACAACATGCCTTTTAAGTGGCTGGACCTGGCATAACCTTGGGCGGGCACAAGGAATTGTCTCTCACCTGTGGCTCAAAAGCGTTGGGCAGATCCTGGCTCCAAGTGACGGACGTACGCGTGCTCGTTGCCGCCCCTGCCGCCCGCTCTGGCGCGCCTTGCACCGCCGCTGGCGTGCCCTGGCGGGGCACTGCCCCTCCTCTGCTGCCGCCAGCGCTGGGCGCGCGCTGCCTTTGCGCTCCCGGCAACTGAGCCGCTGCCGCGGGGTCCGGCTGGCGCTGCTGCTGCTGCTGCTGTGGCGGGGCCGGGGGCGGGGGTGGCGCGGTCTGTGGTGTTTGGAAGGGTGAGACGGCGGCCGAGCGACGCAGCATGGCGCCTTCCACCATGCGCATCACAACGTCCTTCACCACCTGGGTGCGCACCTGCACTCAACACCACGCAGGACTGCGTTTGGCGGAGACTACCAGGACAATCACTAAAGCAGGGCACTTCCCATGCCGCACCTGGCTGGCTTGGCACTGCCAGCCAAGCACAAATGTGCACGCATCAGTCAGCGGCCCCTCGCATGGGGGTCTCACATGCGGAGCACGACAAACCCAAGCCAGCCAGGTGTACACAGCGCATACCGTACCGCAGGTGTACCGCATCTTGGGAGGCACGCACCTGGCTGAACTCCGGGTTGGAGCTGGAGCGGCCGTCAATGAAGCCGGACGCATACCCGCGAATCATTTCCAGGCTGGAGCTGTCCAGCGATTCGAGCTTGTCGGCGAGCGCTCCCAGGCCCATCCGGCCCATCTGGGTCACGCCGCTGCCGCCCTCGTGCCCACCATCCAGCAGCTCCGGAACCGGCATGCCCTCGCTGCCGGAACCAGATGGACGCATGTGGTCATCAGCGCCGGTGCCGCCCCACACTCCCAGGCTGGGGTTGGGCTCCAGCTCAGGAGTTTGCTGCAGCGGCTGCGGGTACTCATGATGCATTCCGGGCTGATGGCGGGGGCGCCACGCGCTTTGAGCATTGAGTGACGGCGCGTGCTGCTGCTGCTGCAGCGGCGGGGGCCTGCCCTGGTGAGCGGCCCATCCGCCGCCTGCAGCTGCAGCTGCAGGTGCTCCTGCGGTGTACGCCTGTTGCGGCCGAGGCAAGGCGCCCCCGCTGGCGCCTTGCAGCTTGCTTGCGGCGCTTGCCGCGTAGGCGCGTATTGCCTCCAACTCCAGGGCCTCAAACTCAGCATCCTCCGGGGTCTGTCCATGAGACACAGCATGCACGTCATGGCAGCAGGGTAAGCAAACAATGATTTTGCTCAAATCATCATATGAGGAGCAAAGTCACAGAAGACACATGCATATTCCTGCCTTACTGTAGATCGAAAGCGCAGCTGGTTTAGGGAGAACCACTAGTGCAAGCTCTGGGCCCATCGTCTCAACCACCACTGCACTCAAATATCCACCATGATCGGGGAATCACATGTATGCCTTACCTTGGTATCATCGGGAAAGCTATAAGGTGACATCCCGTATTTGCCGCCAGGTGTTGGGTCGAGCTGCTGCATCCCTGGCGGCTGCATGGCATCCGCACCACTCGCGCCAGGCCCCCGCATTGCTCCCGTCATGGGTGCGCCCTCGGGCGTTCGCGTCACATGCCCTGCTGTGCACGGCACTGCACGGCTGGCATCTGGCATGGTATGCGGTGCAGACGCACGCAAGTGGCCGGCATTCCGTGCCGCCATGCCTGGCCCGGTGCTGCCCATGCCAGCAGCCACTGTGTCGCAGGCGGGCGTCGTACCGCCGGTTCCCGATGGCACACGCTGCTGCAGTACAATCAGCTCGCGGTACAGCTGCGGGCTCATGTACAGGTCGGCAGCGCTGCTGCCAACGCCGCTTGCAGCCACAGCGGCCGGCTGTACCGCGCCGGCGAGGCCTGCCGAGCCTCTCACCATGAACAAGTTGCCGGCTGCAACCGCTGCCTGTGATGATGTGCTCAGGCCCCCGCTAGAAGACTCCCGGCCGCTGCTGCCCATCTGCAGCAGGCCGGTGCGGTGGGCTGGGGCGTGCCGAGCGTCATTTGGGTCACCACCTGGCCCTGGACTCCGTGCACGTAATGCCTGCTGCTGCTGCTGCTGCTGCTGCTGCTGCTGCTGCTGCTGCTGTTCAGCCAAGAGGTAAGCGGAAGCTGCAGAGCCTGCAGGGCCCGGGCTGCGCGAACGTGCAGGGCCGCCCGCGCCCGCAACCCCTGCACCTGCAGGAGCAGCGGGCCGGCGGTACGAGCTCGTCGGAGACGTTGAGCGCGGCCGTGAGGCCGCAGGGGCGGTAAAAGGTGCATCAACGGATTGCGAGTAAGCCTCTGAAGGGCGGGTGGGTCCGGGAGAGCCCTGGGGGCGGGCGGGCCGCGTCATGCCGCTGGCCCCTGGGCTGCCGGGCAATACACGCCCGCCTGGCCGCCTGCTTATGCTCGGTCCCGGGCTGGTGCTGCGCGGGGCGGTGGTGGGGAGGGGCTGCTGTGAGCTCTGCTGCGGCCGGGACGGTCGAGTGGAGGGCGTCATTGGGCTTGCCATACCAGGCTGTGAATGTTGGTAGGGGGACGCGGTAGCGCCGCTGCCGGAATGTTGCTGCTGCCTCAGGGGGGCAGCGGGCCTGTGCAGCGGGTGTGCGCCCGCAGAGGCCCGCGTTGCAGGCGCGGGCACAGCACCGGCAGCGAAGGCAGGCGCTGCCGAAGACCGCACAAAGTCAACCGGGCGGCGGGGTGCAGGCTGCGGGTGCCCTTGCTCTGCGACCGGGCGCAGTCGGTGCGGCGACGTGCCCTGGTGCAGGGCAGCGAAGAAAGCCTCGCGATACTCATCGTACGCGCGGTTGGGGCTCGTGCTGCGTTGGTGGTGGATCTCTGCGTAGGTGCCGCCCCGCCCTCGGCCTGGGGACCCAGAGCCAGGCGAGGATGCGCGTCCCAAAGTAACCGGGTGGCTCCACTGTTGGGAGAAATGAACAGCAGGAGCCGGGTGGGCTGGGGCCCACACCCCAGCAGAGGAAGCCCCTCGTGCTGCCGGCGCTGGTGAGGCCGTGTGCTGCAAAGCGGCGCGTGCAGCGGCTGGCGACGCCCCGTTGCCCGAGCCTGCAAGCTGCCTCCAGCTCGGAAGCATGTTGGCGCTCGCAGAAAGGTACGGGTTGTTTAATGGTGCACCGGATGTTGGCAGGCTGCCAGGAGTGGCAATGTGCTGTGGCAGAGGCAAGTCCTTATTGCGTGAGACGTGGCGGGCACCACCTTGCGCCGAGCCGAGGAAAGGTGATGGCAGGGGACGTGTTAGCCTGGGGTCTGGGGCAGCAGAACTGTCTGCCATTTCCTCAAGTCCATTGCGCTGGCCAGGTGCTTGAAAGTTACTGGAAGACGTGGCAGATGCTCGGCCCGAGTCCTCACCAGCCAGAGCCATCGCTAGCTTTGTGCCACTTGCCAGGACTTCCTCCATTTCCAGTTCGCTCTGCAGGTATTCATGGTAGAGCTGCTCCCAGCCTGACAGTTCTGGGCTCGTCATGGCCATGTCCGAAACGGCCGTTGACCCGAGTTTGGCCCTTTGAGGCTGCTGCTAGTGGCCAGGTAGGCAGAACGAACTGCGCAAGCTGGTCCCAGAAGCCATCCAATACGTCTGTGGGAGCGCAGGTGTGCTATTCGTTGACTGTACGAATGACCACCACTCATGCCATTCAGAACTGTGAACAAGGTGGTGAACAATGTTTTTGATGCGCAGCTCCTGAAAGTGCACCCAAACCAATAGCAGGCCCATAACCGATTGTGAGATATCTGTCCCTGTAGAATGCCTGGACTTCTTTGCCTTCTGATGCTGTCAACCGGTCGGTCGATGTGCAATTCGAGCGCTTCCAACCTGTCGGTGTCCCTCAAGGCCATAGACTGAGCTTAATAAGCCGCCTCACCATATTTACTTTTAGGGCTCTTGACGACCGCAAAGCCACTGCTCACTGTTTTTGCCACCAATGGCGGGCTCGGGTTCGCCCGCCTCGTTGTCGAGGTTGCCCTCCTCAAATCTGTCCTCAGAGCATGAGCTCATAATGCAAACTGCACTTCTGTGCTGCCGAGCATTTGAGAGCTCACCACAAAACGTCGGTGCCTTCCTCCAACAAACATGTCTCGACCTCCATGACATTGCCACGTTTGCGTATTTGAACCCAGAACGCACCAGTGCGGCGTTCCTCACGGACCATCATACTGCTACTAACAGCTCAGGTGCAAAAGTCACTCCCCCTCCTCGCCAGCCGACTTGTTACGTAACATTTGACTCAAGGTGTGCAGCCGAGCACGCTGTGACCGGGCCACTCTCATGCTTGACAGCGCCGCTGGTCAAGGACGAAGATAAAGGTGAGACCAAAACATAATATCCCTTGTCTCAGAGACTGGCGATGAAACTGCCGTGCCCAGTTTCCGATGGCCCATGAACATACGTAAATGTTGTTTGAGATGGCGCAGGTTCGGCTACCCAGAGAGCTGTTGCTGACGCCGTGGCAAGAATAAAATTGGACCCCTTATTTGCCTTGATTGGAGAAGGCTACCGGCTCGTGCTCACCGGTGGCCGTTTCGGAGGTGCGGTCGCGCATGCCGTGGCAATACGCTTGCTGCAGCGGCTTGACGCTGAGCTGTCGCAAGCAGCTGCACTCGGAATGAAGCTTTCGGCATCGATGACAGCAACCAAGGTAATTGAACTTGCCTATTCAGCATCGTCACACACCAAACGCCTTAGCTTTTGTACCTACCTGGATGCGCACCCTACTTCACACTGTGGCTCCTGCCTAATACGCTTTGCACCTTCATGTTTACAGGTCAGCTCATTTGCGTTTGGCTCGCCGGTGTTTGCGGATTGGAGCACGCGCACAACCCTGGACAAGTCTCGCCTCTCGCAGCAGCTGCACACGATTTGGGTTCAGGGCGACGGCTTCCCCCAGTTCGCTTTGGTGTGCAGCCAGCTAGTGGGCACTGCCGCACACAACGCCGCCATAGCCGCCGCACAGGAGGCCCGTGAGCGGGAAATCGCCCTCGCCGCGGCTGCAGCTGCGAAGGCCGCGGCAGGCAGCGCTGGCAAAGCCGGCAAGCTCAGCCTCGGCTCCTCATCCAACAAGGGCAGCGCTGCACCCAGCAGGTCGGACAGCCCGATGGCCAGCCGCACAGGCTCCCACACCGCTAGTGCAGCAGACGTGACGCTGCCCGCCGAGCTTGGCACATCCGCCAGCGCAGCAGGCGACGTGAACAATGCGTCTGGCGACCCCCCGCACGGCCTCCACCCACTCAAGGTGGAGGCCGTGCTGCGCTCGCACGAGCTCGCCGCCATCCAGGACTGGTGCAGTATGCTTGTACAGGCCAGGCAGGGCGTCGGCACCAAGCCGCAGCAGCCAGGGGCAAGCGCTGCCGGCGCAGGCCTAATGGCACAGCCGCTGGACCTTCAGGCGCTTCTCAAGACCGCTACGGAAGCTGCAGAGGAGGAGGCACAGGCCACCATGCGCTCCAAACCCAAGGCCCTCTCCGTCAAAATCAAGCCAGGCTCGGGCCTCGACTCCGCGCCGTCGTCCGCCCCCGGCAGCCCCAAAGCGCAACTCGCAGTGGCGCAGTCCGGCGGCAGCGGCACCAGCCGCAAGTCGATGCTGCAGAACGCCAACTCCTCCTCGCTGCGCAACCTCGCCGGGGCGGCCGCCAACATCACGCTGACCAACGGCGGCAGCGGCGCGGACGGCGGGAAGGGCTCGAACCTCAAAGCCGGCAGCAGCGCAAAGAACATCAGCAGCGCAGCGGCCAGCGGCGGGGCGGGCGGCAAGGCGACTGGCGAGCCTGCCTGGAAGACTGCGCTGGCAGCGCTGCTGGAGGCTGCAGGGGACATCTCGCCGGACATTCCGGAGGCGCAGTATGCACCGGTAGGGTGCTTCTGGGCGCTCACGCCCCATGGGCCCGCGCCGCAGAGCGCGGATGTCGGCGCTGAAGGCAGCGGCGGCGGCGGAGACAGGGCGATCATGCCGGCCACACTGGCGGCGCTGCCGAGCCTTGCAGCAGTCCAGAAGCACTGCCTCGGGGCTCTCTCGCTGGACAACCCGAAGATCCTGGCACACTGGGAGAAGCCGCTGGCTGACTACCAGCGTGACCTGATGGACGCGTTTGCGTGGACGCGCTTTGTCGTCGTCGGCCGCAAGGTGGAGGAGAAGCCCATCCGCGCGTTTGGCAGGTGCTAGCGCAGGCACATTCATGCGGCGCTGCTGTTTGGAGGACGCCGCTCTCGCCCCCCTGCCTGGCCACACGCCCAGCATGTTGCATAAACGTTATTTGTCGTGTTGAAGTACCCGTGGCCTTTTGTGGCATCATCGCAACGTCACCGTTGCATGGCATGCAGGTGTTGGGAGAGCATGTTTGCGCATTGAAAAATGCCTTGAGCAGCGCAGCCCGCGCGTGCCACTTGCCCATTCAACATTTATGCATCACAACCTCGATTCATAGCGTTACACGCTGTACCCGTCCAGTTTTTTGTGACCCTACTGCTGCCACTGCAGCCGTGTGCGTACCGATGTCGCTGCTTGCTTGTCTCAGTGCCTGACCCCGCAACCGCTCACCTCAACAATGCAATGCCCGAATCATGGAAATTGAACAGCCAACAATGTGGTGTCCAGGCATCGCCTGCTGGGGTAACACACGACTGGGTGGCCGTGGCTGCGATGCGACACGCGGCCCCTGCATTGTGCAACACTGCAACGCCCCCTGCCGCGGAATGCTTGAAGACCATCATAGCGCGCGTTACACAACGCCGATGAACCACCAGCTTACGGTTTATAGGAGGGAGGAGGAGCGCATGAGGCTCCTTAGGGGAATCCCTGAGGTGGTGCAGTGGTGTTACGCACAACAACGGCGTTTACGCTCGTGCGCCAGTAGTCTTCTGCGACCGTAGCACATCAAAAAGCTGTTGCGTGAAAGCCATGTGACACATGGCCCTGCCTGGGAAGGGGGGTGCATGTCACAGTACGATAGTGGATGCGAAGCAGCGTGCCCAGCACCTTCAACATCGCAGCAGGCAACCCCCAGCCAGCAAGCTCTCAAGAAGGCGTGGCCGGAATGCATCGCCGATGCGCAGCGGTGTACGTGAGCTGCTGGACAAAGCCGTGGCCTTGCAACGGCATGCTGCAGGCAATAGAGGGGCCGAATCCCTAGTGGCCGGGGAAGTTCTCACAGGCAAAACGGGTAGAATGGTTCAGGCCAATCAAAATGCGGGTTAACAGGGCCAGTGCCAAGGGTGCACCGGCTGTAGCGAAAACGACGCACTTGGCGCGCCCGAAGCGACGCTTGCACGCCGCTTAATGAAAGACAAAATGTTGGGTACAATGCCTAGTGTGGGAAAACCATTCGTTCTGGGCCTCCAGGCGCTCCGCATCCACCCAAGAATGCCCGTGTCCTGCACGAATACTGCAGGACGTTAATACACAATGTTTGAAGCATAAAGCAGGTGAACATCTGAGTACTTTGCAATCGGTATATACTAAGCCGGTACGTCAGCGTGTACTACATAGTCGGTGTGTACTACGAAGTCGTGCGTGCGCACCCAAGCAGTCCAAGGCCACAGCGCTCCTCCAAGCAGCGTGCGCCCCAGGCAATGGTACGCCGAGGTCATCAGGTCGTTCAGTAGTAACTAGTAAGTAGTAATTCAAGCGGGTCAGGTCATGTGAGTCAAGGCGTCATAAGCGGCGGCCAGCAGGGCGGCGATTATGAGAGGCGCACACCAAGGCCCGTCTCGCAGGCCTCTCGTGCCCACAGGGGGGCGTGCACTTGAGCACCACACCGCAACACCGCGCCTTCCCCGCCAGACGCCTCTCCTGTGAAATAACCGTCGCCCGCCCGCCGGACCGTGCAGCGGAGCAGAACGCCATGAGATGTGCGCGCCGCACATCAGCTGGAAGCTGAGCAAGCTCGAACCAGCAGCAGAGCCGAATCACCCGCACGCCCAGCAAGCGCTTGCAGCGGCTGTGACCATGACCGCACTCCACCTGTTCACATGACGGTGCAACAGTGCCCAGAGTCGGCGACCCCTGCGGCGGCCAGGCCTCCGTTAGCCGCCCGCGGCTTCTCGGGCTCAAACTTCAGCTCCTTTGCCACAGACTCCAGCTCATCGATAATCTCGATGAACTCCGGTCGGTTGTCGTAGTCGGAGCTCCAGCATTGCTCCACCAGACGCTTGAGCTTGTCCGGCACGACCTGCTAGCGAGCACATAAGCATACACATAGTACGTGTGTAAGACGAGTGCTCGCTTGTGATGGGCTGATGGCCGGTGCACGCATCTGGTGCAGCGAGGCAGAGCAGAGGCCAAAAAGAGGCTCTGCGGTGGTGGCAGTCTCTGTCCAGCTTCACAGGCTTGTCGCTGCAACTCAGCGGATGCAGCGGCACTGCTGTAATGCTGCCGAATCGATTGGTTGCGTTGCCGCCTCCATCATGGTGTGGTATTCCCATCCAATGTGAACCGCATGGTCCGCAACCGACGCAGGTAACCTGACACGCGCGCAGCTGTAGCGCCCCTGCAGATTTTGTGCTCGACTTTGCTCCCGCGGAATACCATGCTACAGCCGACCCCTCCACCGTTCCCCTTTCTCGCTCCCCTCTGCTTCCTTCCGCCCAGCCTGTAATGTTCACATACCCTGCATCATCTCACCTGATCATGCCTGTTGACCTGCCCCCACTGCGGCCGCAACCCCTTCATGGCAGCATGGCGCGCTGCATCCACCGGGTCCATGTTCCAGAACGGCGGCAAGCCCTCAAACAGCTGGAAGCAGATCATGGCAAAGCTGCATGCAAGCACGCACACACACGCACACACACACACGCACGCACACACACAAACACATGCTCAAGGAAGTTACTCTGGTACAACATCATGGCACGCAAACTACTGGTGCTTGACAGCAGAAAAACAGCTGAGTACCATCAACAGTGCAAGTTGCGAACACAGATGGTGCGCTTCGCTGCATGCTTGCAACCAAAACACTGACCAGGTAGCACCTGCATGTGCCGCTGCAGATCCTGCACCATGGCCTGCAAGCGCCTCTGCTGTTCGACTCCCTTCCTTGCAACTCGTGTCAGCCTACCTAAACCTTTTGGCCTGGACTGGAGCAGTGACCAGCTCGGCAACAGCTGTCGGCAGCAGGGCTGTTGTTGTGCTGTGCTGCTGCAGGATGCTGCCACAGCAGCTCACCTGTACACGTCAACCTTGTTGTTGTATGGCTCGTGCCTGAACACCTCAGGTGCCATGTACCTGTAGGACCCCGTCTCGCCTGCAGACGCGTGGGCAAGCGGCGGCAGCGGGCACGTTTCAGCAGGGGCCAAAGCACTGCACCCGCTTGCGACAGTGGTCGCCCGGTGTCAAAAGGGTGGGAAAAGCCTAACACCTGACCGGCACAGCAGTGGTAGTGCAAGCGCCCCTTTTGACGCAGGTACATTTTACACTTTGTCGATTAGGCAGCTGAGTATGAAGCTGAGGTCAACCACGGTGCTGATCTCAGGGGATGCTGCTTGATGCTTGACCATGCGCAGCACAGCGAGCGATCGTCACCAAACCGCACACGCCATCACCACTGACACCTCTGGCCCACGTGCGTGTCCGTACCATTACGTCATCGCATGCATGGCGTCATGCGTCTGTGAGGCAGGGCCCATGCACATGTTGATGACGCCCTTCACTGACCTGTCAGCTTGTAGCTCTCATTCTGCTTGTCCCCCGTGGTCGACCCGCCGGTCTTGTTGGGCTGAGTGGAAGAGTCCGGTGTCACGCTGGCGTCCATGCTCATGCGGTGGCCGCGCCGCGGCTTGTGCAGCTTGAGCGACTTGCTCAGGCCGAAATCCGCGATCTTGGTGACCCCGATCTCCTCCCAGCAGAGCGTCTTGTGGTAGCTGTTGAAAATCTTGGGCCCCCCGACCATGAGGTTTGCAGGCTTGAGATCTCTGTGGATCACAGCCTGTGTGCATCATGCATTGGCACATGCAAGTGTGCGTGTCATGCTGAGCACGACATGCAGGATACATCGCATTTGTCGTGCACATGCAAATGCATGCAGCATGCTTCGGGCATGCTATGTCCGTTCATGCCGTGCTGCACGCATTCATGATACGTCCCTCATCACTGGCGTATCATTACGGCAAGTTACGTGACACAGCAAGATGCAGGGGGCACACGGCTTGCGTGAGGGGCGCGCAGACGCTTGCACGACTGTGCCGTGCTCAGGCACGTGCTGCTACTACGCCCTCATGGTGCCCCAAATGCCCGCCCCCACCCCCCCCAAAAGTGATATACGCGCATGTGCCTGGGTCTATCCTCCCGCGTTTGCCATGTTATGCATTGCCTACACGCTCCTCTTTGCAAAATAGGTGACGCTGGTTTGACGATTGCAGCATATGAGCTGCCCCGCCAAAGCTGTTTAGTTGGTTCCTGAAACCTTTGGGGGCCGGAAGGCACCCGGTCGAGTGCAAAACAACGTGCTGCTTTGCGATGGCGAATGAATGCTTTCGCCTTGCACATGATGGTAAGGCCTACAACTGCACGGCATGCGCAATTCTGCCAGTGTCGAAGGGCAAGAGTGACGAGCAAGAACAGCGCCCAACCAAACTGGCAGGATTGCGCATGCCCCTTTCCACTCCCACACATGCCCAAGTTGTCTATCAGGCGCGTATGCGATCTCAATCGCATGTCTACGTCAAATGTAACATGCCGATACCCGGTGCAATATGATCCACGTTTTCAAGTCCTGCCTCTTCCATTCAGGACCTCAAACAAACAAACCTTCTGTTGTTACCCGTTGCACACATCACTCACACGTCACACGGTGATGCTGAATTCACCCACTAATGGCCTGCAAGGCCACCGACTGTGGAGACGATCGCTTACGCGCACCGCGTTCTGCCAGTCCCGTGCACATTCATCCGCTGCATTCATCACTCACGCCGATGCCATGCAAGTGCATGCGCCGAACTCACCTGTGGGCTCCTGCTGTGGAGGTACGCCATGCCCCTTGCCATGTCCAATGCTATCTGCACTGAGCGCCACATCTTGGGGAAGCGCGTTCCCTTGAACAGATCCGCTAGTGACCCGCCCGTCATGTACTCCGTTATGATCATGAAAGGCTGCTGCTTGGTGACTGCTCCAAGAAACTGGACCTGCGCATCCACGCAACAGGTATAGTCTGGACTGGTTAGCCAAGCTGCCACAAGTTGCCAGAATAGTGTGACAAGCATCATGTTAGGGTTCCCCATCAAGCAGTACAACAGGCGGGATGAGCAATGCATGCTGAGTGCACAGCACCAGCAGCTATCCACCCGTGTTGCTGATGGGGGATGATACTCTAAGCGTCCCAACACGAGCAACACCAACACTTCCTGCGTCATTCGATTGACTAAGGCTCGATGGCTGGCATGTCCACCACCACAGACCGGAACGACCTGTGCCTTGCATGTACAGCCAGCTCTGACGCCCAGACCACGTACCGTGTGCGGATGATGGACCTTCTGCAGCACGTTCAGCTCAGTCCTGAAGTCGCCCATGGCCATCGCACCGGTGTCTTTCAACACCTTGACAGCCACCACAGTGCCGTTCCAGTTCCCCTTATACACCACCCCAAACTCGCCCTCGCCAATTTTGTCTTGCAAAATGACTGCGCTTGTGTCGATTTCCCACTCAGGGTCGTAGTCGCTAAAAATCCGAACATTTCCGGCGAGCGGAGAGTCACTGAGCTCCACCAGGTTTCCCTGCTTGTCGAGCACCTTGGCTCCTCGTTGTACGAGCAGCGTGGCCATCTCTCCATGGTCAGAGCGAACAGCGTCCTGTCCGATGTGAGCACCCCATTGCGCAGGGTGACCCGCAAGGTTTCAAACCACCAGGCGGGGGATGCTTGCGTAGACACGAGCAACTAGCAGCAAGTGTGCAACACAGCATAGTGACAGCAAGCTTTTGCCTGTTCACGCAGAGAGCTCAAGGTAGCACAGGTGCGCACCTCAAGAGGTGTGCGCTTGAAGCGGTCCACTGTGTTGGGGTCTGCACCGTGGTCTAAGAGCCAAAGAGCAACACTGAAAGCACCCTCAGCCGCAGCCAGATGCCTGCATATGTCGGCATGACACCGTCAAAGCGCCCGGTCAATGTTTGCACAGACCACTGCGGCGGCCGCTGCTGCACGTCCAAAACGTAGAACACGGCCAGCAAGCCCATACCACTGGCAGCAAACGGCAGGCGAATAGGGTTAGATACAGTGAACAAAACGGGCACCTACAGCGGTGTTCGCTTGTCATAATCACAGCAGTTAGGATCCTTGACCTGTACGAGAAGAGCAGAGCAAAGGACTCGGGTGATATGGACACAAACTTGGCAAAAGGCCCCCGAGTTCTGCTGGTCCCTTGACCACAAGACGGACAGCCGCTTTGCAGGGTGGTCTAGCAAATGCAACCTGCACTTGATGGATGGGGTATTGACTGGCACCGCGGTGCTACAACAGACGCAACAACCGCAGCATCTCCGTCAAAGCCACCGTCCAGAAGGAGGTTTTTTGGGCACGCATGTGCTGGGGTCCTGCATGTATGCTGACAGAAGCTGACACGCCACTTACGTTCAGGCCCCACGCTTGAATAATCTTTCTGCAACGGTGCAGGTCACCAACACTGGCAAAGAATAATAGTTCTGTGATTGCCTGGCGCCTTGCTGCGTTTGAGCCATGAAGACTGTCCTGGTGGGGAGCCTGGCCGGCTGAGGCGTGCGGGTCATTTCCGTTTGTCGCTGCAGCGCCCGACGCCGCAGCCATCGCTGAAACAAGCGTATATCAAAACCGCTTAATCGTGCTCAATCTAGGACACGGGTGCCGGCCTGGGGGGGGTCGCAAGGGCGGCTAAAGTCTAAAGTGAAATTGAGAGCATATGCCTTCAAACGTGAAAACCACCAAAACTAGTAAAAGCTCAAAGCAGAGATGCAAACTGACTGATGTGATTCAGAACGTGGAAAGGGTATCAGATGGACCTTGGTACTTTTGGGGACTTGTGTTTGCACACGCAAGTAAATGTGTGCCGGCCTGGCACAGGGCAGGTCGTCGGATCAGGCACCTGCACCCGATTGCACACATGACATGACCATGCAAGACAGTACCCAAAGGATCACCACAGGTTCTGTATTGTACAAGCCCGACCCGGCTATCGTAGACTCGACAAGCGAAACCATTCTGACCAAGGGGCCTTCGGCTTCGGACGGCAATCCCGTCCGTGCTGAAACTAGATAGTGCAAGCACGCAAAAGTGCGTGCTTGCTCCATCAGTGGCAAGGGTTGGCCTTGGAGCAACACGCTCACTGGCGAAGACTAGTGATTGAGCATCAGCAAAACCATTGGCACGTGTTCTCGGAGCGCCAGACAATCAACCGCGCATCACTGCTGGCATGATAGTGCCCAGGACGTTGATAGGTAGCCAGCTATGTCAACCCGCTCACATGCGCACTGGTGCTGACCGCCGCCTGAGACTACCAAGAGCCATTGCCGCAGATGCAGGTAGCAGGTAACAGTGAGCAGGTAGCATTCATGAATTGCATAGTGCAGGCGATGGAATGCCGCATTGCGGGTGCATTTCTGTTCCTAGCACCCACCAGCTGTAATCAGGAGGAGTACTGAGTGACGTGCCACACGAGTCAGTGAGGCTGCTTTACCTCACGTGCATACCTGTGCACAGTGCGCACTGACATATACTGATGGACGCGACTAGGTACCATCAGAACCTACCTAGGTCTCAAAATTCTAAGTCCACCACCCCAATCCCAACCCACCACCCCATGACCCTATCATAGTTATGATAGAAAACAAGTACAAGGTATAAGACCATTCTGCGCACGTGCCATTCTGCGCATGCATGTTGGGGCTCGCACGCACAAGCGTGTGGCAAAATACCAACCAGCTGGTAGTTGCATATACCAGACACAGTGCCAGGGCCAGAAGTTTGCGCATGTAGCTTCTGGCTATTGTGAGGCTGCACGGGGGCAGCCACCGTGTGTCGGCGATTGACGGCATGCGCGATCTTCGACTCGCAACGTCCGCCCCTTGCTTAGCAACCTTGTTGCCAGAAAATGTATTGCTACACACGCCATCTTGAAGTGCTATGCTGTGGGATAGTCCACTACGTGCCAGTGCGTTTGCTTCTCGAGACAAACCGTTCCATGACCTCGTGACACAGCAAAGATCCTGTACCAAGCCTGCTTCGTTGCAGCCTGCTGGTTTGCTAAGAGTGGTCTTCGCTACCGGGGCCAGCCAAACTGCCACTGTTTGCTGCTTGAAACACCGTGTTGACCAACGTCGTGTGCTCAGCGGAAAGTTGACTACGCCGCCAGACGCACATACAGCACTACACACAGGACAGGGTTGCTAGGTGCGGCAAGTTGCACTGTTTTCCGCAACTTTATTGTCGGCAGTGCGACTTGGAAGAGCCCGAACAGACAGTCAAAGGCGGTCAACCGTTTGCAGCGTGCCAGTCCGAAACTGGTCTTGTTCCCGCTGCCAAGGGTGGCTGGTTGGTGTGTGTGTCCGTGCTAATACAGCTGCTCGCTTGTCTTCTAAAGGTGCGCGGGTCGTTCTTCCTAAGCGCTGCCCCAAAAACTACGGTGGCCCAGCGCAGGCGCTTGCACCGCAAGTTGCGGTCATCCGCAAGGTAAAAGCCTCAAGCGTGGCTTCCATAAGCTGTAAATAGGGAAAGGGTCTGGGAAAGAAACCTGAAATAGTGTCCAAGGGGATGTGGTGGACTTAGAATTTGAGACCTAGGTAGGTTCTGATGTGATGCAGTCATACCCTATACGGACATACGCGCATACGCGCAGCACGCATGGCACCAGGCTTCATGCTGCACTGCTACTGACTGGCAGACCGTTGCCCCGAACACTCCTCACCATACACTAAAGCTGTTACAAGCAGATCCCAGGGCGCTAGGCCTGCGGCAGGCTCGTCGCGCTCGCCTAGAACCGACACACGAAGCAATGCCAAGTGGCATTCATACAAGCGATACTGCACGCTTAGTTCCAGCGTGCGCAGCAAGATAACTCGCCCACCAGGTTCATTAGAAAGAATATGCAGGGATTACGGTAGTGCACACATGCGCGTGCGCACACGCACAGACGATACACCAACAACACGCACACCACAGGCACGCTCACATGGCGTACCCGGAGCATAGCATCCAGTGCACACCAACAATGGCACTGCGCATGCGCTGCAGGTGCCAGCAAGAATGAAGCATCCATCACGCGTCCATGAACACACACAATCGTAAGAGCGACCGTGGCTGTGGAGGGGCCGCCCTACTTAACGTCCCGTGGCAAGCCGTGCTCATGCAATCGCCGTCACCAGACCAGCATGCAACTGCCAGCAGCACAAAGCTGGCACGGTCGCACACCAACAGCACAGCCAGTCTACCCTACCAGTCTACCACACATCGCGGAATGCTTGCGGCAGGCCATGCGGAGCGCTCCTCTGTCCAGTAACATAAGTCGTGGCAGCAAATGGGCATGGACCCGCCGCAAGGCTTACGCCGCCGCAGCTTTGTGCAAAGCAGCGGTGCCGGGTTCAGCGCCGCTGGCACGCTTGAAAGCCCGCCATCGTCGGTCAGGACTGAGCGGCACATGGGCATATTCCAGCCAGGCGCCTCACAAAGTTGCAGCAGCACGCGCGTGCTCGGCTGTTCATGAATGCTCCCTCAGCCTCTGCACACACTAAATCACGTAGGCGCAACCCGCCAAGCGCCCCATGCGCACCTCACCAAGCGGGAGCGGGACCGGCAGGGCGATCCCCCCGCTGGCTAGAACGCGCTTGGCTTGGCAGGCCGAGCCGGGCCGCGGGTTTGGCCCAGCATGCTGCCGTCTGCGAATGTGCGTGCTGCAGTCACCCTGCAGGCAGTCACCCTGCAGGCAGTCGTCCTGCAGCTGCTGGACCCGAACGGCTCTAGAACCTGAACGGCCCGCCCTTCGGTTTGCTCTGCAGCTCCTTCAGCTCCTCCACCAGCTTCTTCTCCTCGCTGCTCAGCTGCTTGGGGATTCTTACGCGCACGTGGACCATGTGGTCTCCGCGTACGTTGCTGGACCCGAGCCGTGGCACTCCGCGCTTGGCCATCAGCAGCGTTGTGCCCGGCTGCGTGCCCGCTGGAATCTTAAGCTCCACCGGCCCGTCGACTGTCGTTACCTTGACCTGCGGGTACGCGTTGTTGATGTTGGGAGTTGGGATTGGGAGGTCAACGCGCGACGGGGTGAAAGGATGTTCCAGCGGGCGAGCTCAGTATCAACGTCCATGGCAGATGTGGAATAGCCCCTGGTATCATGCCTGCAGGCTGCGCGCAATCCGTGAGCACTCAGTCGCCATTTTCAAAACGCTCTGCCCTTCATTGCCCCGCCTGGGTTCTCCCAATGCAGCTGCCCTTGCATCAACCATGCACGTTCCATCTCTTGCATGCACTGCTTGCCAGCCCATTTCATCGACCCTGGCATGCATGCAATCTGCACATGGCAGCATGGCATGTGGGTCAAGCCTCGGCCAGCATGGCTTTACAGAGTGCTACGCTGTTCCCTGCCCACTGCCGAAGTAACATACCTGCGTGCCAAGGATAGCGTCCACGTATGAGATCTCGACGTCCGAGTGGATCATCACGCCGTCGCGACGGAGCTCCGGGTGCTCCTTTACGCTGATGTACACGTACAGGTCTCCCGGCTCGCCGCCGTTCCTCCCGCTGTTGCCCTCCCCGCGCACGCGCAGCCGGCTGCCTGCGTCCACGCCCGGGGGCACCTTGAGCGATATCCTCTTCACGTCCCGCACCCTGCCGTCGCCGCTGCACTTCTCGCAGGGCACGTAGATGCGGCCTGCGCCCTCGCAGCGCGGGCAGGTGGAGACCTGCTGGAACATTCCCAGCGGTGTGCGCACCGCTTGCACGAACTGGCCTGACCCTTGGCACTGCGGGCAGGTGGTGGGCGTGGTGCCCGGCTTGACACCGCTGCCCTCGCACGTCTGCAGGTGCACACAGCCAATCAGGCAGCAAAGTGAGTAACTTTTCCTGCAACTGATACTGTCCGTAAAGAGTTGCACTGGCAATGTTATGCACTAATTCACTACAGCAATCCAGGCCGTGCATCGTGTTCGATGCAATTTTTCACGTTCGGCTTCTGCAAGAAGCAGGCCTAACATGACATCAAGCATATCGTACACCAGGCGCCTTACCGTGCACGCCGCCAATCGGTCCACATCCAACTCCCGGCTGCACCCGAACACCGCCTCCATGAAATCCAGTTGCAAGTCATACCTGCAGCACCACATCAGCATACACAGAACATGTAGGATACCACCGCACAAGCAGCTTTGCGCTCAGGCTGTTTACAAGTCTCCATAGCCCCAGCCAGGCTTTTGCAGGATCAGGCAATCGTCAGGAGCAAACAGGGTCTTGCTGCAGGCCAGGTCTGCTATTTGGCTGCTGTCAAAGAGTAGAACGCACCTGTCGTCCTCTCCAGGCGTGGACCTGGTCCTGGGGTCCTGGCGCATGCTGCCAAAGCCACCACCGCCCATACTCCCGCCGAAGAACGACTCGAAAAGGTCAAATGGGTTTGTGAATTGTGAATCGCCTCGGTTGAAGCCCCCCATGCTGCCTTTCAGACCAGCCTCGCCATACTGGTCGTAGATTGCTTTCTTCTGGTCATCTGACAAGACCTGGAAACCCACACAAAGCCAGGAGAGGAAGTGAAGACAAACGGTGCAGGCATGATCGCTGCAGAAACCAGTGTGCACAGTGTGGACTCAGGCGCACCTCATATGCCTCTCCTATGCGCTTGAAAGTGTCCTCAGCCCCTGGCTCCTTGTTGACGTCCTGCGATGGCCCATATAACACGAGTGCAGGCAAACTGACCCACACGAACCTCAACAAAACGCGGCATACACGGGCCAATGCTTTCAGTGCAACACAGCACAGGGACATCCCAGCGGCATGCAGGTAATCTCTGCTCAGGTACACTGCCTGGTGTTGAGGCATTCGCAGGGTGCACCAGCAGCCGCACACGACGCGTTACCAAAAGCAGCGCCTTGCTTGACCACAAATTCAGCTGCCACTACACCACCAGTGATCAAATCACGCAGCCATTGTACACTTACAGGGTGGTATTTGCGTGCTTTTTGGCGGTATGCCTGCTTGATGGTCTTCTTGTCAGCGGTTCTAGGCACACCCAGCAGGTCATAATACTCAGTGCCGCCGGCCCTTGTGACCACCGTCTGTCCGCGACATAAGTTTGGTTGCTGCGGGCGATATCCCAAGTGAGGCCTTGCGCAAGGCGCGACGCTGGGTCTGCAGCTGGGCCTGACCCCGTCGAGGCCCACGGACGCCCTCATAGAGAGTTAAATGCGTGAACCGTCACGAGAAGTAAACTCGGGCAGGCGTGTGAATATGTTGCCAACTGTTGCGTAGTGCAAGCTTTGTTAAAGGATAACGCGTCTAGTCCGCTTGAATTCAGTCTTCACTGCCCTTCCATCCTTGACTACAATAGCCTGGAAGTTTCTTGAGGATGCATCCAGTCTTGCACAAACTGCAGGTGAGCACTGCGACCCTCCAGTGGCTCAAAAGGTGTGCACAGGACAGGTCTGTGCCAACGTGAAGGCAGTAGTTGCAAGCCAGGGGGTGGCATACATGCCGCAAACGCTGGGCAACGCTGGCCGAACGCCGCCAACCACCGACCAGGCGACGATTGACCGAAACCCGCATGCAAGACGATGATCACTAGCAACATGTACAATGCAATGTACGCAGCATGATGTAGTGGTAAGCGCTTCAGCGCCCGCTAATTGTGTCCAGCCTGCGGCGACGCACAGCGTACTGCATGCAGCCAACGGATTGATCGCCTGCATCCAGAATACATGCAGCGGTCTCGCAGGGCATCAAGGGCTGAGTTTGCAACATTGGTTGGGTGGCAACGCTGCTGTTGATACAATGATACCAGAGAAAGGGGATCAGTTGGTTGCAGTGTCACACGGCCAACTGAGCGCTGGCCCCTGATGCTGGACCGAGCTGGCACTCGCTCAACCATCCATGAACATTGCTCAGGCGCCGCGGTTCGCAACAAGCACCAACACTCAAATGCACGCCGTGGCTCATTAGGCATTGTGCAGCAGGTTATGGAGGATTCCAAAAGGGCCTGGCGACGGCAATCAAGCCAGGATGCAGCAGCAACTGTTCAGCGGGAGCAGCAAGGGAGGCTTAAGCAGCGATGCGGGGCCAGGCAGGCGTTGAGGGCCGATCAGGCTGCCCGCTACGCACTGCGCTGCGTCCCTGACGCACGACAGCCATAGGTGCAAGCAAAGGCCATGCTGGTGTAGCGGTGTGGCTTGTGGAAGCGGCCGAAATAGGCCAGCAGGGCAGGACAGCTTTGATGCGGGTTGTAGGGCAGCAATGCGGATGCAGCACGGCCTCAATGCACAGCGCACAGCAACTATGCACATGCAGCCCAAAATGCAGCATTGTGCTGTACCACTGCTTGGTTCGTTGCATCACAGTAACACCCAATGGCCTTGCAGACCGCGGGTGGGTGCTTGCTTGTTGACAGACAGGCAGGCAGGAAGGTTGGCTGCGCACATGCCTGCGCACATGCCTTAACGATCACATCCGTGCCTGCAGCGCGCCTCATGCCATCTGAGTCACAGGGCCCCATCCCACACGGCGTCCGCCGCTGGTGCGCTGTCATGTGCACTAGCGCATTTCGCCATGCACAGGCGCTTGGCTGTGCTCGCCCAGCAAAGGACCCTTGCACCCAGCACATTCGAATTTGCTTGACACGCCCGAAACAGAGCGCAGAGCGGGAGGCCCAACGGCCGTTCGTCCGAAACAAACACGTGGGTTGTAGCTGGTCCGGCCAACTGACCCATAAGTCAAGGCACCAACAACTTGCGTGGGCTATAAGCAAAGGCAGCAATGACCTACGTAGTTGCCCGAGATGACCGCAGGGCCGCTCACCCAGTCGCAAGCGGATGAAAGGCCCGCTTGTGCTCATGCAGACACACATGCACATGCAAATCCACCACAAACTGTGTCAAGCCAGCTCTGCACTGCCAGCCTGCATGCGTCTATGTGTCGGGCCCATCCAAGGTTACGCCCTCAGCTGTGCGGTGGCGGCAACCGCAGCAGAGCCCTGGCCTGCCGTACGATGTCAGCAACATGCATCTGCGACAAGTTGCGCCAGGTGCTGCCTGAGTCGCTGCCGGTCGTGCTCTGCCACTCCTGGAGGGTCATGTCGGGCACGCCGGTGCATTGCACGATTGGGGGGCTCGGGGAGACGTAGGTGCTGCGTGCACGTAGCGGCACGCACGAGGACGCCGGTCGGGGCAAGCGCTGTTGTGGGACACAAGTTGTAGGTCATGCATGTTAGCATGTGCAGCGCAGCGGCACCGGCACACTGCATGTATGCCTCAACGCGATTCGTTCACACGTGGACTCGCCCAATACCATGTTTCCATGCACGGAAGGTAAGAGCTTCGGCGGTGTCGTGTATGCACGCTGGTGCGCCCTGAGCAGGTGATGCCAGGATGCCTGCACATGCAGTACAGTACCATGCAGCAATCCACCATGCAACCACACATTCAGACTCGCTTCAGCACAACTGTACTGCGGTGCATGGGGACAGGCCGCGCGCACGCATCAGTGACCCCTAACAACCACTCACTTGCGCGTCATGTTGGGTAGGAACGGCCCCAGCGCCGCCGCGCCGCCCTCGCCATCACACACGTCGCCCCACAGGAACAGGCCTGAGACATTTGCATGGCGCCACAGGATGCAGGTGTTGTCCGTCCAGGCATCGCCCCATCCGATCTGATCGTGGCGGTCTTTATCTGTGTACCTGCAGGCCGACAGACAGCAGGCACATATGGTCTGCTGCTGTTGTGCCTGGCACTGTAATGTGTACCCGAACCACCTGCTCCCATGCATTCTGAAGTAGCAATAACACCCTGAATTCCAACAACTATGGCAATGCAGTACTGTTGGGCATGTTGCACCAAGCCATGCAGCCTCAAAACAGGCCCGCATGGTGGCCAGGCATGCGCGGAACACGCGCTTTGGCCCTGACCCCTGACGCACACCTGCTGCCCGTCCCGACCTCCATGGTCAGCCTTCTTGCCTGCCTGCCTGTCTTCCTGCCTGCCTGTCTGCCTCAAGCTCACTGATGAGCACATGCACGCTGGCAACCAGGCCTTGCAGGTGTCAGGGATCCGCTTCACATCACCCCGCTCTGCCGACCCACCTGTCAATGCAGTACGGGCGGTCAAACGTTTCGGGGTTGGCCAGCGGCAGCACGGCCTGCATCTCCCGCCGCATCAGCGGCACCAGGTCGGCGTATATGTAGAGGTTCTGCGCGCCCACGTTGCTGTGGCCCAAATAGTTCTTCCAGCCACCTGCAGTCGGGCGCGCGCGGACACAGGCAGCGGCAGAGGCGGTGATGCAGACCGCAGTCGTAGTGTTGTGCGTGTGCATGCAGCTGGCTGTACTGCATGCGTGCTGGAGCGCATGTCAATTTGATCTTTGACTGCTCGCATTTCTGCCAGGCATGGTATCCCTCCCTGGTGTGAGTACAACCCTGGCTGGTTGCTTGGCTCACATCTTGGAGCGTTATCAATCCTCATGTCGGAGTATCGGCCACGGCTAGAAGAAAGCTGGAAGAAAGCTCTAGATGTAAACAAAGACAAAAGCCTAACACGTAGAACCACACCATAGACGTTGACGTTGTTCCAGTCCTCGTAGTATGCAGAGCCGTCGTCGTGGTCCGACGGCCATAAGCTGCGCAGGCAGGGAGCAAGCGCGAAGTTGTTGCCTGATCAGGTACAAGGCGGGCCAGGGCACTGCCAGTAACAGCTGGTTGTCCTGGAAAACATGCATGCACTTGCTCAATGTGTATTTAGTGCGCCTCCTACGGCCCTTCAGCTGTTGGCCTGCATGCACATTCCTCCAGGAACCTCACAGTGTAGACCATGCCAGCTACAGGCCTCAAGAGGGCTGACTTTACCCGCACACCAAATGTGGCCCAACGTTGGCTTTGCCTGCAATGCTGCATGTTAACGCCCGACGGTGCACATGACTGCCTCAGGAAGCCGGAGCTCTAGCGAGTAGCGACCACACAGTGCCACCACACAGTGCATACAATTCCTCACCGTGTATCGCACCTGTGGTAATTACAGATGAGGAGGTTACGCGAGATCAGGTTGGTCTGAGGTACGATCGTCACATGCAGCGGCATGCCGTCGGCCCCAGCATTATACAGCAGCGGCATCCGGTCCCATGAGTTGATGGGCCCGTGATCGTACGTGTCCCTGCATGCGACACATGCATCAGCAATATCACACGCGCACAAATGGGCACAACCAACCCACCATCAAGTGGTCGCCTGCGGGGCCACCAAATGTCAGGCCGGTCAACCAGTCATCAGTGTACGCGTCCGCAGCTGACTGCCGCGCCTGTTGGACTTGCCATAGCACTGCTATTGGACTGGCGCACACCGGCAGCCCACCACACTATACGTCAGTGCACCGGCTGTTCGTGTTACCTGACCCAGTTGAACATGAGGTTGCCGTGCACGAGGTTGCCTCCCCCCAAGCCGTCGTTGAAGTTGAGCGCCGAGCGCGGGCCGTTGAACATCACGTTGTGCGCCAGCGTCGTCTCAAAACTCAACGCCTGGAACACGCCGCCCGCTTGGCACACGTACGTGCCCACCTCGTGAATCAAATTGGCCTGCGGGTGGCAGCAATTGCCGAGCAGCCGTTACACCAAAATACAGTACAGCACTACAGCAGCTGATGTGCAGGTGGCAGACAAAACTCATCAGCCATCCACACAATTTCTCATCAGACATGTGAGCAGCGTGCGTACAGTCAGACATGTTGACGCAGGGCAGGCAAAAGGATGGGTGTACTATGTGCATACGGTATTTTGGGGGCTTGATCCCGTATCGAAGATCCCGATTCCCGAAATCCTCACCCGGATGACTGTGCCGCGCGGCACGTTCCCCGCCGTGGCGTCCATGAGGCTGGCCTCGCCCAGCAGCAGCACCGCCGACGCGCCCAGCCAGCTGAACTCATCGCGCTCCACCACCACGCGCCGCGCGTATCCCGCCAGCGTGAGCGCGTTGCCGCCCAGCGTGGTGAACAGGCAGCGCGACACTTGCGCGTCGGCAACGCCGGTCAGCTCCAACGCGGCGCCCCTGGAGTGGGAGCACACACGTCAACAGAGGAACACAGCGCAATCGTTAAGAGATTAGGGGCAGGGCTCAGCAGCAGGCAGTAGGCGCAGCAGGCGACATGGGTGCAACGAGCCAGGCCCACAACCACCGGTGGATCAACTGTCATCGAGTCTATGTTCCGCATGCAGCGCAAATCCGCATGCAACGGAAATCCGCTGCATGCGGTACATAGCCTCCATGACGTTTGACACCCCGGTGGTTGTGGGCCTGGCTCCCGCGGCCCACAGGCACCAGTGCAACCCCTGCACAAGGTGCTTGTATGCCTGCACCCAACTTCATGGGCTCATGGCATGCAGCCAAAGCGTGGATGGTGCAGTTTCCATGCTGTGTTGCCTTACAATGTGGTTTCATTGAGTCCACACTTGGCCAATCACTCAATCAGTCAATAAATGGGTGGCAGTGGATGACGACCGCGCTGTAGATGCATATTAAGACAGGCACGCACCTGTGTACAGCCCAATCCCCGCCCCCCGGCACCTCGTGCGCAGCCATGAACGTTGGAGCGGTCTCCGAGAACGCCAAGCCTTCCAAGTGCAGGCCGTGCACGGGGGCCTGCTGGCTGCCGGCGGCACGCATCAGCGTGCGCTGCACGCCCGCCACCATCCTGCATGCACAGGATCCGGCCGCATCCGGCCGGCTTGTTTTACCTAGCAGGCCTACTGGAGCAGGAATCCTTACTACCCGAGTCCATTCGGGGGTAAATCCCAGCCCAGTGCTAAGCAAACCTCAGCGCCAAGAGAGATTGGAGGTTGAAGTTTATTGGCCCGCTTTATGGGGCAGCGCGTGGGTTCAGTCCCGGTGCCACGCTGCCACTGTTTACACCTGCTACACGCCAACCGCCAGCCAGCAGCTCACCGCAGTTTGGAGAGGAGGTGCCGGATGGTTGAGCTGGCCGTAGCGCTCTCGGCCGGGCCAGGCTCAGTACCAGTGGCGATGTGTGAGGCGTTGGGGTAGTAGTAGAGCCGGCGTAAGGTGATGTTAAGATACCATTCACCCGGGCTGTCCAGCTCTTGTGGCACATTCTCAAGGTACCTGCGAGCAGCCAGCACACGCCATGCACGTGCATGCGCGGTGGCACACACTGTGTGAATCGACATGAGTCATGGGCATTACTCATCTGCATGAATGGCAGATGGGTAGGTGGGTAGGTGAGCAAGGCAACAGCAGCACGACCAGCAGCAGCGGTGCGCGGCGGCATATAGGAAGTCCGTGTGGTTGTGGCACCCCGACGGCATGTGTTGGCCCCGTCAGCGCATGCAGACATGCGTCATGCCGTCATGCGGTGTCAAGTACTGCAGTACTGTATTGGGGCTAGGCACATGCCAGTATGCCACCGCGCCCGCGTCATCTGGCAGGACCGACAGAGGTGACATCCTCATAGCGGATGGCACGCAGCAAACGGTGTCAGCAGGGTGGGACGAGAGCTGCCAGGCAGCCAGTTTGCTGCCCCTCATATCACAGCGCGCCACTTTCGCACAACAGATGCAGTAGTGCATTCGCGCACCACGTTGCCCTGACTGCGCGCCCTAACGATGTTTTTGCCCTTCCTTCTGCGTCCGTTCCTCCAGCGGTTTTCGCGGCCCCGCCGGAAAGTGGCAGCAAGGTGGGGCGCTTGTGCAGGTCCCCCTCCGCCAACAGCCTCTGAACGACTGTGTAACTGCATCACTGGGTGGCTGGCCGTAGGTTTCAGGTTTTGAAAACCACAAACGACTCACCATTCTCCGCCGTTGTCCCAGCCGCGGGCCTCTTGGAAGCCGCCCTTGCCAAATCGGATCGTGTGGGTGGCTGCATCGATGTCATCCACCTCGAACGCCCACCCGCCCCAGTACGCGCCATGGAAGGCGTGCACGATGGCGCCAGGCGGGCGCCGGGGGTAGTGCTGCACGCGCGGCGAGAAGGCTGACGCGTTGAAGACCAGGCCTGGGGCACCACGGGAGCATTGGGCGGGGAGCGCAATGCAACACGCAAGAGGCATGCTTGGGTGGGAGGGAGGAATGACCGTCGAAGACCTGCTCAATTGTCGTGCGACAACGCGACGGCCATGGCATGGCTTGATCGGAAAGTTGGGTCAGCCAATACCAACATGCAGCCAACATAGCAACATGTGCGCATGGGCCCAGAAGGGCCAGCCCACTTCCCAACATGGGGTCGCCACGTGGCCTTTTCTTTTCACAGTTCTTATTCACGCAGTGCATGGTCTTGCCAGCATACACGACCCCCGTGGGGGCGGCTCAGGTCATCAGGTGAGAGTGAATTACTGCACCTGAGGGCACGGTGGGCGACCTCGCTCCGCCTCCTTCCGGGTGGTCGCTGGCCCAGTAGGAGCGAGGCGGGTCCCAGCGCTCCGCCACACCGCCGATGCCCACTTGGTGCACCTGAGATTTGAATGAGCAGGCCGGCAGGAGTGCACTATCGGTATCATGCCAGCATATGCCACATTGCCACCGTAATTGGGATGTGCATTCCTCTGCCAATCAGGGCATTATGGAGAACCGGGTGATCTACGGTAATGGGGGTGTGAGAGGTGAGTGTTGTCGAGCGCACCGTGTCGTTATGCCATGCTTGTGCAGGTGTGTGCCTAAGCAGCACGCAGACCGCAGGCGGCGTTCCCCTGTCAAAATCTATGGGCTAGGGTCGTCAGCCCGCTCTGCGGGGGTGTCCACTATGTTGGTTAGCCCAACTGCACCCGGTGCCAGCGCCAGGTGCAGTTGGGCTTACCAACATGGCGGACACCCCCGCACAGCGGGCTGACGACCCTAGCCCACAGCGGTAACGCGATTGTGACAGGGGCACCTGCGGTCTCCATGCTGCTTACTCGGAGGCACAGGCACGTACGCACGTGCACGAGCAACGGCCCCGACCATTGCACATCACTCGCAAGGTTGCACTCACTGGGTTTGAGGCGCGGCACCCGTGAGAGCGCCGGTGGCTGTCACGCATTGGTAGCAGCGCCGCCACAACAAGCGCATGCATGCCAGCCTGGCAACCATGGCGGGCTCTTGAGCTACGCTGACCGTAGCCTACTGTACGTGATCTCAACAGCACTACTAAGTACAATACGCTTGATCCCCTTCCCATGACATCGGTCCGTTCATCGCACACGCCGGGTTGCACCCATCGCCCCATCATTGCCCATGTGCTGTGACACTAGCACCCACCACCATTCATGAATCATGATTGACCTGCCTTGAACAAATGGTCTGGTCGCCTAGGTGCCCCGACCTCCACATGCACGCGTTGCGACGCAGGCGGTGCCGGCGGCAGCCACTCCACGGCGTCCGGCAGCATCCCCGACGGCTTGGTGTGGTGGCCGCAGGCCTCCTCAGGCAGGTGGCCGCAGTTGGGGAAGCGCGAGCGAGGCGCCCTCACGCCGTCCACGTACAGCACCTCGAAGAGCGGAACGGCTTTCGGCAGGTCCGCGTACCAAACGTCGCTGCCGTGCCAACACGCATCGTCAGCGCTCGCTGGCTTTGCACCATGATGCTGAGAGTGCTGCTGCTCAGTTGCTTCGGAAGCATCGTACGTCTCTGAATGACCAGCTTTGTGCGCGGGCGGGCAGCGCTGCCAATTGAGTTCGTCGGCTGACAGCGCGACTCCGCCTGACAGCACGGCTTGCTCACCCGGGTAAGACATGATGGTGAGGTTGCTGTCGCCCGGGGTGAGCTCGATAGGCTCATCCAGGTAATACACGTCGCCCCGCAGCACAATCGTCTTGCGCTCGGAACAGACGTGCGGGCGCTGCGCCTCTTCGAGCTGCTCGCGTTGTTGCTGCGGCAGCCGTTGCCTGCTAGTCGTGTGCTGCAACATAGAGCTGGATTGTCCAGCAGCGGCTTTGTTGGCAGCAGTATCGGGGCTTGCGGGTACGCTGTTGCGCGCTGCATCGAGAGCCGCGTGCAACGAACCCAGTACGCGCCCTGCTGCGGCCGCGCGTGCATACAGTTCGTCGAGCTGCTGTGAAAGCGCATCATGCTCCTGGGAGTGCTGTCGTCTCCATTGTGCCTGCTGCTCGGTTTGCAGAGGTGTGTGGGGCGGTGACCCGCCGGTCTGCTTGTCCACGACCCAGGTGCAGCCGCTCGAGAGGAGGGCCATGAGTTCCTCATCGCTTCGCTGACTGTGCAATGCTGCAGCGTGCCCGAGGCCACGCGCACCTAGCACACTGCCCGCTGGGTACTGCCTGCCTGCATCCTCGGCTCCAGAATTGGTTTCGGCTCCCCTGTCCGAGACCGCGGAATACTGGTGCTCGCCACACAGGTGCTCCAGCTGCAGCGCGGCGGCGACGCGCTGGCCGTGCTCCTTAGGGCTGTCCTTGCCTAGCAAGTGCTGTGCAAACTCCAACGCCAGGCGCTGTGACCGCGAAAGAATTGCATAAGCAGAAACACGCACGCATTGTGGTGAAAGCGCAACCCCAGTGCTCAAACGTGCCATGCAGACCAGCCAAAAAACAGCAGGTTGCGTTTGTGCTTTATGTGCGATACGAGCAGCACGAGGTTCTGTGCGCGCAAGGGTCACCGTGCAGGGCGTTTGGATCGTGCGACGTATGTGACCAACTGACAAGGGCAAATCACACATACCCTGACGGCGCAGTCCACAGCTTTCAGGTCTGTTGCGCTGGCTTGCGAGTGCTCCAGCGCTATCTTCTCCGTTGTGCTGCTTGCTGCACCCTCCGAAGGCATGCACATACAAGAGAAGA
This sequence comes from Chlamydomonas asymmetrica, assembly GCA_001662385.1. NCBI lineage: Eukaryota > Viridiplantae > Chlorophyta > Chlorophyceae > Chlamydomonadales > Chlamydomonadaceae > Chlamydomonas > Chlamydomonas asymmetrica. The sequence goes on along the minus strand of BDDA01000277.1, from coordinate 25,629 downwards.
GCAGTGCCAAAACAAACAGCATGGCAGACGCGTAAAAGTCAGGTAGCCAGCATCGGTATGCACACCGAATAGGGGTGCTCAGCCATTCCCTCTTCACGCTTAAGGATCAAGGGCTGAAGAGTGAAGCATGGAAACTGGAAAGGCAATTCATGGAGAGCGCGCTGATTGATGTCACGCACTGGTTGGTACTGGATGACATGGGTGAAACACTGTTCCCATACACTTGTATGATACTGATACTCAGGTTGTGGCACAATACGCCTATAACTTGGCCGCACACACTCTACACAGTGGTTGTCGGTTGAGCCCTTAAACTGTTGTGACTGTGCACACCGACGGTATTGATACATTCCTGTGGCTTGTGAAGTGCATGGGGAGCACATCATAGGCTGCCCTCTAGGGCGCTTGCGTAAATGGCAGCAAGCGAAGCCGCTGGCGAGCCGCGTCCACCGGGACTGGTTGCCTCGGCCAGGGTGGCCCCGCAGACCACCTATTCAGTATATGGCACCTTGACAACCACGTTCTCAGACGTGAGGCATGCACAGCAGCGGGCTTGAGCTGAACCATCATAACCGTGTCGCAGCACGACACCGCGTGCTGGCTGCAGGCCTACAATCATATTGCTATCTTCGCTTTGTCGTGCCCGCAGTTTGAGCTTCAGCACCGCAATAACCTGTACGAGCTGATCGAGTATGCCTCAGTGAACAGGGACTACAGCACTTTGGCGGCAACGTGCGCAATCTTGCTGCGTTTGCAGGTACGCAGGGCAGGGCACTGGCAATGCTGCCAAACTCGTGCTGGCCTGTATAGCAGTATTGTTTTTTTCACACACAATACACAAGATAAATTCCTCAGTTTTGCTCCTTTCGTGTCCTGTGCGCTCTGCTGTCGGGGTCGCTGTCGCAACCGAAGGACTCAGAGTGGCAGCGTCACTTTGACTCCGAGGCTGATGCTACCAAGCATGACCGCGTCCTTGAGGAGCTCGCAGTTGTGACTCCACACATCACGCACCTGCTGAAAATGCGTGGCCTCCCCAGCGCACAGGTACGTCAGCATGTGCCTGATTGTACGCTGGTTGCATGCGTCGCGAATGGACAACCCTGCATGTCCAAGCGCCAGCCCTGCATGTCCTGCACACTGCTAGTGCATGGGCGTGCGCACGCGCGTGTGTGGTTCCGGTGTCGACAGTTGTACGGGTGTATCTGCGGAGAGGGGAAACATCGTGCATGGTCTGTGGATACTGCTGCAACAATGTGGCATGCGTGAAGCAGCCTTTGACCAGTCCTCCTTACGCCGCGGCAGCGCACACTGCTGGTGTACGCCACAGGTTGAGGAGGGCCTGCGTGACATCATACGCCTTCAGCCCGGTATTGAGGCACGGGAGGTCCTCTCCCTGGAGCTGGCAAACACGCTCCTGTCGCAGGTTGGAATGTACCAACAACGCTGAGCAACGCCATGTTTTGGGGTACTGTTTTTGGGTGTTGTTCTCTGTCGTCTCATGTTTTGCATGTACGGTCTTGTGCTGGTGGCATGCCACAAGCTCACTCCGGAGCAGCTCCCGTCAACGTTGCATGGCCACGCTGTTGCGCCTTGACTGTCACCGTACACAAGTCATAACCAAACCATTGTCGCATGCTCCATATCGTGCATACCCACCGTTGGAGCAGAGCGTGGCGGTATTCACATCATGCGCGTGCGTGAGGCGCAGCGCGGAGAGCGATTATGAATCAGCATGCATGGCTGCTGCACGGTAGCTCCCTCCACCCGCACCGCAATTGCGACTTGCGAGTAATGCACTAATGCAGCAGTCCTCACTCCTGAGCCAGCAGAACGTGTTGAACTATACAACATCAAGGTCCAGTGTGTTAGCAAGCGTAGTTTTTGCCGGTTAAGCCAAGCAGGTTTCCAGGCCGTGTTCAACAGTTGTGCAAAATGAAGCTGAGACCCAACCCAGCCTAACCAAACCCACCCTACCGTATCCTAATCTGACGTTGGCAAACGCACCGAACCGCAACTGCCGGTGGTGCTGACTGCCGACAGTGCGCGTGCTGTCTGTGTGCGTGGGGTGTGTGCGCAGGGCAACCTTGCTGGCGCGTACGATGTGCTGACTGCTCGCTTCACCAACGCCGTGTCAGCGCCGCTGGTGGGTGCCATGGTGGCGTTCTCCAAGGCGTCCACGTGTGCACTCATACGGCACCACCAGTGGTGAGAGGGACGCGACCCTGTGGGCTTACCGCCCTGCTGTTGAGGTTGCTGTGCAGGTGTTACGTTACGACTGGTGCACTGTCGCCTGCATGGTGCCCAGGCAACGACATCACGTGCTGTGAAGTCGAGCTGGACTCCTGTAGCACACCTGCAGCATACTGATGTACCGTGCGGGCCTAATGCACACCCAACTGCAGCCCCGTGCATGGCCAATGACTCAGGCTGTACCGTCCGCTTTGCTGGCATCATTCCCGGCTATGGTGCCAGTGGGTCGGGTGCATTCATTCGAGGAGATCTGGCACCTGCCTGGCATCGCTTGGCATATCTTGAGTTGCCTGCTTGGAAGATTCCCCAGGGCGTTTGGCCGCGCTGTTGCTGCATACACGCACTCGATCAAGCCACCCAGGACTGCATGTGTTCATTGCCGCTGCTGCTGACGTGGCACAGGACGAAAATGTACGAGGACTTGCAGCGGGCCACGCATGCGGCAGGGCAGCAGCAGGCGGCGCCGCAGGAGGAAAGGGAGGGCGTGACGCTTACGTTTGCGCACGACCCTAAGGTGTGGCAGCGGGCGCAGACCAACCGCCAGCTGCGTGATTACCTGAGGGACTGTGAGAGGCATTGCAAGGTGAGAGGGAGGATCCTTGGCCTTGGGGCTGTGCTGCACCAATCTGCCCCACAGGCAAACGCTCCCTGCCTGCATGCGCCCGTGGTGCGCGGTTCGAAGCGTTGCCGTCTGCATTATCTTGTTGCCAATGCGCCTTCCTCCCCTTCCCCCAAGAGGCCATCCCCACACAGGCCCCGCCCCCATGTTCAAACTTCATGATGGGTACTGCCCCTGTAACTGTCAACAACGCACTACAGCGTTCCTAACAGCTTCACCGCAACATTGCCACCACCATCCCACCCCCCCCGGCCATACCATCCCCCCCCACCCGGTGTTAGCCCCTGCCTGTGTCGTCTTGCCACTCGTCATGCCCACTTTCACCAAGCTCCTACGTTGCTCGATCTTCTCCCTGGCGCCGTCATGCCGCGTCCACGCGTGTGTGCCCAGGACGGCCTGGCCGCCAGCCGCAGCTGCACGCTGCTGTCCTTCCTCGTGGTGCACATGTACGCGATGGCGGGCCGGCTGGCGCTGGCGCAGGAGGCGGCGGCGCGCGCAGTTGCCGCGGCGCCGCACGACAGTGACGCGCTGGGGCTGGGCGTGCTAGTGGGGCGGCTGGTGCGGTACCAGCGGCGCCAGCAGCGCCAGCTGCAGTCGCTGCCGGGGGCACAACACGAAGCGCAGCAGCAGCAGGTATGCATCAGCATGCACGCACGGTGCGGTTTGGGGGTCAGTGCAGCCCACTGCCAGCGCTGTGACTGCCATGAAGGGTGGCACACGAAACATGGGGCGTTGCACTGGCGGCATGGCTGCTGTTCTGCGGACCGAGAGGAATTGATGCATGTCCATGCGATGGTCATGCTGGCTTGTGCGGGTGTCCTCCATCACATGAGTCGGCGGCTGGCCGTCCCTAGAGGCTCTGCCTCTGCGCGCCTGGCGTAAACGCCTGCAAACATGCGTGTTAGAGTTGTTTGCTTCCCGTAGACCATGCAGTGTGCTTCCCGTGCGGCCGTGTAGTTTGTATGCGTGTGAGGATGTGTGTGCTTACACGTGGTCCTCGCGTCGTGCTGTGCGCAGGACGGTGGCGCTCTGGAGAGCGCTGCTGCACTGCTGGCGCAAGACGATGAGGAGGATGAGGAGGGCGGTGGCACGCAGGGCGAGGGGCGCGCGGCGGGCGCTGTCCACAAGGAGGTGCTGTGGCAGCTGGGCATGCTGCGTGCGGACCCCGGCTGCTCCGCAGCGTTGTCAGGTGCGTGGCGGCCCTGGTTGCCGCGCGGTGTTGGTGATAGCCGCAGCGACCGAGTGGCACGAGCCACGTAGCCTTCCTTATTTCTACATACGTCCTGCACGATGAGCCAGTTGAGGCGATTGCTGTATGTTATCGCTAATCCTCGGCGCATGTTAGCGCATTTCAGGGCTGTGTAGAGGGGCCAACGCGGTTTAGGCAGGAAGACCGTGGGTGCCAGCACAGCCTTTTAACAGCAAACGAGCTTGGTGCTGCGTCTTCTGGTCCTCTTTAGGGGTAGTGTCGCTAGTGTGGGTAATGAATTCATGATCTTTACAAAATGCATCATCATGCCGGTTCATAGCTAGGCAAACCCAATGCGAACATACCGACCACCAGCCAGACGCGGATTTTGTCAGGCGGTACTGTCTGCAGCTGTGCCCATAGAATGCACACTCGAACAGCCCGCCTAAGCAAGTGACCGATGCGTCCAGGCCCATTGTAACCTGCACGAGTATGTGCACACTGCTGGAGGCAACGCATAACGCATCATTCTGAAACCTCAACCGGACCGTTCTAACATGCTGACCGTGCTCATCATGCCTTGCCTGGTCGCAGGCCTGGCGGAATGTGCGCCGCACTGCCACAGCTGCTTGGCGGCGCTGGTGCGCGGCTGCCTACTGAGGCTGGACATATGCGGGCAGGCGCACTCACACCATCCAATAGCCCCACATCAGCAGCAGCTGCCCCCGCCAGCAACCACACCCCCCGTGATGTCAGACGCAGAGGGCTTTGGCTTTGCGGAGTGCGATGTCTGGGCGCTGGCGGCGGGGGCGCTGAGGCAGTTAGCGGATGAAGCCGTCATGGCGTTGCACGGCCCGGCTGGCGTCTTGACTGATGGTGGCACAGCAGGGCAGGCTGATGGCGGAGACGGTGACGCGGACGGTGAGGAGTTGGCGCGGTGCATCATTTTGCTTCACTGGCCCCTGCATGGCTCCCCCTGGCGTCCCTACGCCTTTGCCTTTGGCCGGGTAGCCGCATGTCCAAACAACAACGGAACAAGGTGGCACGCTTGGCATGCATTCCCATACATATGAATGAGTCAACGTTACCTTCGAGGTGTCCCGCCGGGGCGTGGTTGTGGCCCACAGGCAGGCACAATGGCCTGTAGGGGAACACACACACACACAACTCCACGTTGCCTGCCTGCAAGCCCACATGCGTACCAACTACCAAGCTACCACCAGTCACGCAATGCGCAACACGCCTACACACATGCCTGGCACAGTCCGTCAAACGCACCCCGTATGCATGCATGCCCCCTCTGGCACAGGTCCGGGTCGTGGCACAGCTGGCGCGTCCGCCCCCCGCGTGAGGCGTCCCCCGCCCGCATCCGCCCCGTCAACGCTGCAGGCTTGGCGCGAGCGGGTCGTGCCGGACCTTGCATGGCGCGCCGAATGGTGGCCGGTGCTCCACTTCATGACGCCGTTGAGCTCCATCCACGCCGCCGCATGCGAGATGCATCAGGCGCTGATGCAGCCTGACCACGCCGTCGGCGCTGACGATGCGGAAGCGCAGGTGCAGGCCATTCGCCCTAGTAGTCGCCGCTATAAAAAGCCGAGGAGAAATGCAGCCAAACCTAAGCCGCCAAAGCGGCAGGACCCCCCACGCCTGCCATGCGACCCTTCGTTGGAGCGCCACGTCATGGAGCAGTTGGTGTACCATGCCGAGGTTGCGGCTCACATGCTGGGGCCATACAACTACTACACACAGCACGCGCTGGCTGCGCTGGCAGCGGCCGCAGCTGGCAGCGACGCGCCAGACGAGCCGCCGCCCCCTCCAGAGGTGCTGAACCCGCAAAATGGCAGTACGCATGTTCATGGGGAGGGCGGCGTCGAGCGGCATGCGGAAGGCAGGCCGACGTCCGAAAGCTGCCGTCGGGCGTTGTGCAGGTTTGCGGGCGAGTGCTTCTATAGGCTGGAGGCTGCGGTGGAGGCTGCGGTCGCGCTGGCGAAGCCCCCGGTGGCGGCCGCGGCAGCATTGCCGACGGTGCCGGATGGCGTGCAAGGGGCTGATGCACCGCAGCGTGGGAATGATGTAGGAGCACGGCAGGACGATGATGACCTCATGGACGTGGAAGACCTACACAGGCTGATGATGATGATGGATGAGGATTGCTGAGGCAACGTTTTGGGTATCGGAGCGCCGTGCATGGTACCTCTTTCCCTAGGGGACTGACACAACAGCTTGCTGGTCGCTTCGCGTGTTGAGTTGGCGGTACCGTCCTGGTGGATGTTGTTTTCTGGTACCGTTATCAGCAACGGGCTGCAACGCATGCGCCAGACATTGCGACAGACGTATGAAATGATTCGAACGTGCATTATGGCTCGGAACGGCTGAAGCATCGGACTATACAGCATTGTATGCAGGCCATCCGATTGAGGGCTCCGCACAATACATCAGTTGTGCCATATGCTTTGGCGGTCCTGCAGGATTGCATACCAATTATGCATGGACGGAAATCCTCGCACCTGCCAGGGTGCAGATGTACCCAGGCATCGCTTCAGTACCTGCCTGCTCCTACTTCTCCCTGTTTTTTGCATGCTTTCACTGTGCACATACGCCCAGCCCCCGGCAGGATACGACGCCGGCGGGCAGCTGTACACACACAATAGTAGTCGTGCCCGTCCTGCGCAGCCCTGAAGGCACGCAAATCACCTTCGCATCAAGCAGAACCGCCAGCAAGCACAGCAGGCCGGCCTTCAACCAGGTCACCGTCCCGGAACAAGCAGTAGCCATATCGCAACATGATGCGTGTGCGTACTTCACGCGCATGCCGCATGCAATACCTGCTGTGGCGGCGCACCATATCGCAAGCATGCTGAGCGGGCGAGCCCAGAACATACTCCAGTTGCACCAGACGATGTGCCTCCATTACCTCCATCACTGTGCGCTGGCATGCGAAGAATGGCAACTGGGACGGTGTTGCAGTGAATTTGCTGTGTCCGCTCTGACACTATCCTACCGCCTGGCGGCAGCTGGCAGGTGAGTGATCTGCAGCGGGGCTTTGCAGACACACAGGCGCAGACAGGGGACAAGTCCTTGTGCGCACCTGTGCATACGCGACAAAGCGTCCGTGTATCATGTCCACGTGAGCCTCCACAGGATGTAAGTACACTGCCTGATGCGAACAGCGTACTCCTCGATGGCGTACTCCTCAGTTCAGTTTCTGGTATTCAGAAGGTCGGTCTCCTGTATTTGGGAATGAACTTGAATGCTGCGCGACGGCGTAGAAATTGGTGGGGAACGAGTGTTCAGCGACTTTGCTCAACGACGCTCACCCTGGCACTTTGCAAGATAGGTGGCCTGGTTGGTCCTGACAGTATGCTTATATTTAGGTCCCGTGCGAGAGTCCAGCCCTAGCAAGGGAAATGTTGCGAGTGAGGGCACTGGAGCGGTACGGTAGATGCGCATATATGAAGGGGCTAACCGTGTTGGCGGGAAAGGTGCTTCAGTACTTTGGGTGTGCACATAGGCCCGATTGGTTTCAGGTGCTGCAACGTTACGAATCACTCAGCGCACGCTAGGCAGGACAGGTCATCTGCTCGGAAGGACCGGGGCAGGACACAACAACTGGCACGATGAACTGCACTGAAGGGTTCACAGACAAACTGACAGTTGTCAGGACCCAGTGAAGAGGAAGGCACAACAATTCCAGTAAACGAGATACAAGCTGCAGCCTTGTGCTTGCTATGTGTGAAACGCTAGTCCCTAGCTCCTGCTACGCTGGCTACCGAATGTGCCGCTGGGCTTGGGGCCATCTGCAGCGTTCCAAAATCGGCCAAATGCCGACCTGGCCCAGTCAGACTTGTAACACCGTTGCATTGCGGGACACTAGTGTCAGGGTCCGTGCACACCTGCATGTCGAGTGCTAGCACAGCATTGTGGTGCGCTGACTGCACCCAGTTGGCTGAAACTGGACCAAGATTCAGGACACAAAGGCTGGGTGGAACGCTGTGGCTCAGTGAAAGAAGAGCGTTGTCAGGAGGTGAAACGATGAGAGGTAGGAGTGCTTGTGAGCAGGGGACACAAACGTCCATTATGCCAGTAATGAGGACAGCGAGTACTCTTGCGGAAGTTTACCGGTTTTCCATGATAAGGTGCTTCCACGACTTCCACGGGCGCAAAGAGGCCGTTCGTGTCCTCCTTCAGAAACCAGGTCCAGAAGTTGGAACGTTCGGCTTTGGGGCAGCGCCTCAAAGTTTGGGGGTCCGGGAATGGACGGCTGGCGTGATTGTGGCTCAGGAAACGCAGCTTTGGCCTTGGGCACGTGCAGTTTCATGCGGAAATGCACAGTCCATTCACAGTCCCCAGGTGACGAGCCCAGGCGGGCACAGGAGTACAATGCCACACGCGCGAGCTGACAGTCCTCCACCTGTCCTGCCCCATGCTCAATTATGTATGTCTTCGCCAGATGTAAATTGCCTCAGCGCCTTAGGCGCCGAGGCAGGACGCCCTATCGGCCACCTGTTCCCTCAATAATCGACACTGGTCAACAGCCACTTTCCAGCAAGCGTATAAAGGCAGGGCTGAGGTTCAGCGCTGCAAGACAAGTTCACCGATGCAACAAACTAAGCTTACGGAAGCAGTTGCCAGTAGCCCTTTCGCCTCCCCCACGCACATCAATCAAGATGCGCTCCGCCATCACTCTCGTGCTGTTGCTGTCGGTGGCCGTGGTTGCCCACAGCGCATCGACTCCTGCGCAAATCGTGTCAAAACTCCAGACACTGACCGCCAAGTCTCAGGCGCTGCAGGCGCCTGCACAGTCGATCATCGTCATCAACGGTCCCTTGTCCCTCCTTAATGTCATCCCCGGCGTTGGCCTGGATCCCTTCCCCCAGGTATGCTACTTTGTAGTGTTTATGCTTGGTATGCAGACTGTGCTCGTGTGCTTGAAAATCAGCCGTTTTGTCAACAACTTTGAGGTCTGGCAAGCAGTGCCTGCTCGCTGGAAAGCTTCCTAGGCGTTTATTGGTAGTTGGCTTACTGAATTGCTCCTGGAATTGCGTACGTGCCACACACTGACTACTGCAGTGCTCAATCCGTTGTGCTTACAGATTATCGTGGGGTTCACGGACATTGTCAGCACCGCCACCATTGCCATCAGCACGTTGCAGGGCACCGCGCCCATCACCGGAGCTTCGGACGCTGCCGCCATTGCGGATGCGTTCTGTGAGTTTGTGAGGGTGCACCAAGTCCTGCTCAACATCCTCATCAGCAAGGCCGGCCTCTTCCAGACGGTGCCGCTTGTTGGAGCACCAGTCTCGTAAGTTTTCTATCATGCAATAATGCTGCGCGCATGCGTGCATTACTATCTGAGTGTATGTGCGCGCGTTGTGACAGGATGGACAGCTTTGGCCTTTTTGCTGGTCCTGCATGCCGGTTGCTTCGCACGACGTTGTGTACCTCTTCACAAGCCTCCTGAAATGGCGTGATTGCCATGCTTTGCCTTCTGTATAATTTTCTGTGCATGCAGGCTTGTCCTCCGCCTGGTTGAGAACGTGGTTGACACTATCGCATTCACGCTGATTGATTTGGTCCAGTCACAAGCTACCAACCTGTTGAGCCAGAAGGGATCTCTGGACCTGACGATTGAGACAGCTATCAGCAAATACTCAGGGATTAATCTCTAAGTTCACATACAGCCCCCTGCCGATTACGCTGAGCGGTTGGCAGATACTGCATGCACATGGGCGTTTGTGAGGCGGATGCTGCATGCACATCAGTGCACAGTATTAGCATACTGGCAGCATGTGCAGTCTGAATGAGCATTATGATGATGATGATGATTTTACAGTCTGCTAGCACAAGGCCAAGGACTGCCCTCAGAGAGGGGACCAACACCCAAAAGACAAACAACAAGCACAGACAGACACGCTAACAGACATTAACCACGGCTGGTCCTCAAATGCCACACTTTGGATACAAATTTAGCAACAAGCAACTGGTCCACATGATTCAGCACAGCCTTCATGTCGCGCCGCTGCGCACGGTCGCTAGTGAACATTTCACAGAACTGCCTTCTCAAGGTAGCGTAGTAGGCGCACTCCATCACCACATGAAACTCATCCTCAACCTGTCCGGTCGAGCATTTTGTGCAAACGCGATGCGAACGGATTCTGCGCTGAGAGTCGTGTCGAATGCGGTCACGGTTCACTTCTAGGACAGACCAACAACCTAGCCGCAAACGCATTATGATTGGTACACGAACAACCAAATGGCATGCAGGGACGTGTACAACATCTTGGCAGCCTTCGTAGCCGTCTGCGTTGTTTATACTGCACGGCTGAGTTAGGGGCTTGTCTGGATGGATCGTAATTTCCGTGCTACCAACGCGGATTGCAGGCACAGTTGTCTGGCACAGTGAAATACGTACATCAGAGAGGTGCAAGCACATGCATGTGCGTATTGTGGTTGTACCTGGATTGTGCGATGAACAACCAAGTGCAGTGGGATCGGGCCGTTCAAAGCGGAATAATTGTCTGTCATATACCTTGGCAGGCGGCACAGCTGCAGTGTAAATACGTTGAGGAGCCGTGTGTGCTTGGCGTGCAGTGAGTGCACCTTTTCAGTTCTTTCTCATCCGATGTCAATGAGATATTCCAGATAGGTTCACCAAACAACAGAGATCTCGTCAGCAGCATGCAGGCCAGTGATGCGACATGCGTGCCTGAGGCGCCTGTGGCGCGTTGCGCGTCAGACGCAGTGCCTTGCGGCATGGACGCTTCCCACAGTAGGGGAGTTCAGGCGCATGCAGTCACGCCTATGTCTATCAGCGCTGCTTTGTTGCTGCAAACATGTCGTGTGCAAGCATGGGGTGCTGCGTTATGTGGTTCAGGCGCGAGGCACAAGCGTGAGAGCCTAGTAGTCCAATGTGGCTCTGGTGGTCGTGGGCGCATGACACTCACGAGACCCCGACAGCAAAGCAAGCCTGCTTGTTATGGTGTCAGTAGGCCAGGCGGGTTCATTCAGCATGCCAACATTCAACACCTGGCGTGTTTTGGTACTGCCTGCCTGGAATGTATGTGTGCACCGAGTGCGGGCATGTGAGCGAAACCGGAGCGCATCGCTACGCAAGATGCTGGGGTGTTGGGGGTTGTGCCAGATTAGCCAGATGCCTGTTGCATTTCTCAGCACTCCAATCAAAGCTCTAGGTGAGCCTGGGCATGCGTGTAAGTGCATACGGCTGAATGGTGCACATGTTGCGGGCGTGTGAGCGGAACCGAAGCGCAGCGCCTGCACTGCCCACCTCGAAAGCTCGAGCGATTGCACACCCATGTGTCTGCAGCATCCACAGCAGAGCATTATGCAACCAGGCGTGCTGCTGGATCTGAGACAGCACCTTTAATGCCCACCTCGACAGCGAGCGTCGCAGGCCTGGCGGAATGTGCGCCGTGCTGCCACAGCTGCTTGGCAGCACTGACTGGTGCACTGCTGCCTACTGAGGCTGGATGTGTGCGGGGAGGTCATCCAACAGCTCAAGAGCAGCAGCTGACCATGCCGGCAATCTCATCCCCCATTGCATCAAACGCAGAGTGCTTTGAACTTGCGGAGTGCGATGTATGGGCGCTCGCCGCGGGGGCGCTCAGGCAGCTAGCAGACGAAACCGTCACTGTGGCGTTACATGGCCCGGCTGGCGCCCAGGCTGATGGTGCCACAGAAGGGGAGGCTGATGGCGGAGACGGTGACGAGGACGGTGAGAGGTGGCCGCGGTGCCACACAGTGCATGGCCCCATGGGCGCCTCTTCCTGACGCAGCGCATGATCCGATTAATCTGGTTTCCTTGAACCCCTGCTTGCAGGCGGGCCTACGCCGTTGCCTCTGACCAGACTGCAGAGTGTTGGGAACAAGAGCACAACAGCATGGCATTCGTGACGCCTGCGGGCAGGCTTGCAATGCGTTTCAGTACAACCGCATGAGTTAGCGGCACCAAGGTGTTCGGCAGGGGCGAGGTTATGGCCCATAACAGAGCAGCGCATATACCTGCACTGCTGCCATGCATGCATGTAAGCCCATGCGTACTTCGCCACACCATCCTATCTGTCACGCAGTACTGAGCCACACTGCCTGTCACGCACATGCATAACGCATAACCCGTCTGCACGCATCCCTGGCGCAGTCTGACAAACATGCCTACCCCGTGTGCATGCATGCCCCCTCCGGCATATGTTCAGGTCGTGGCACAACTGGCACATCCGCCCCCCGCCACGAGGCGTGCCCCCCCCGCATCTGCCCTGCCCGTCAGCGCTGCAGGCATGGCGCGAGCGGGTCGTGCCGGACCTTGCATGGCGCGCTGAATGGTGGTCGGCGCTACGCTTCACGACGCCGTTATTGAGCTCCATCCGCGCCGCCGTGTGCGAGATGCATCAGGCGCTAATGCAGCCTCAATGCATCCTGGACGAAGGTGAAGGTCTCCATTGTTTGTTTTACTTCGGACGGGAAAGGTTAAACAGTGAAGGCTGTGCTGCCGAAGCAGGCACGAGCAGGACAGGCAAGCATGACCCTCAACACTCTCCATGCAGAGGTTGGAGCTGTAGGTTAGGATGAGCAGGCAGAGGCGGTTCGCGTTGGTAGGCGTCGTCGTTGAAAGCCAAGGCAAAACGCAGCCGCTCTGGGGCAGACGCTGAAGCGGCGGGCACCAGCCCCACAGCGGCCACGCCCGCAATGTGACCCTGTGTTGGAGCGCCACGTCATGGAGCAGTTGGTGTACCATGCCGAGGTGGCGGCACACATGCTGGGGCCATACAACTACTACACGCAGCACGCGCTGGCCGCCACCCTCCTTGGACGCGCTCGATCCGCAAAATGGTTTGTACGGATGTTCAGGGGCGGAGCTCCAGGGTGGCGTCGAGCGGCATGCGAAAGGCAGGCCTACGTCTGAGGCGCAGCAAAACTGCCGCCAGGTTCTGTGCAGGTTTGCAGGCGAGTGCTTCTACAGGCTGGAGGCGGCGGTCGAGGCGGCTGTTGCGCTGGCGAAGCCCGGCGTGGCGCGGCGGCCGTACCGCCGGCGGTGCCGGCGGCAGAACTGCCGGCAGGGCCGGCATCAGGCGCGGTGCTCAGGGGAGGTGGTGTGGCGCCGGACGGCACACAAGGGGCTGGTGCAGCGCAGCGTGCCAATGATGCAGGAGGGCGGCAGGAGGAGGATGACGTAGTGTCAGACGTGGAGGGACCGAGCGACTAGACCTAGACAGGCTGTTGATGCTGGGCGATGATGCCTGATGCCCTGTCTTGGGTGATAGAGCACTATGCATCATACCTGTTGCATTACAGCATCCATGCAACAGCTTTGCGTGATGCTGGGTTGGTAGCTGGTTTATTGGGTGTATGGGGATTGAGCAGTCCTCGGCTGCTATCCAGCCGACTAATCTGCCAGGTGTGCAAGATGACTGGAGCAGTGGCTCGGAGCGTGGCCGCAGAAACTCTTGTGTTTGGGCCTTGCGAGTTGTTGTACAAATCAGCATCGCTACCAGCTACTTCAGCGTCGCACATGCGCTACAGCAGATTCGAGTAATATGGATCCTGCCAAATGCTATTGAGCTCCAGCCTCCCTCACCTGAGCGCGTGGGAAATGATCGGACTCACAGAGGCCTGCTGCTCTTGCTTGCTGATCAGTAGCCTCGCAACTTCCTGTTGTCCGAAACCACTCCAACGCTGACTATGCTGACATGGCGCGCTAGCAAACTTCAAACCTCCTCTGAGGCTGTAGCTCCCATGTGTACACCCTAGATACACCTGCTACTAACATACAACTCCAGGACGATTTTAATTCCTACTGGCAGACCGTTGGACTTGGGTGCCACAGGTAAGTGTGCCCCGAGTTGAAGGGAGCGAGCTGCGCTGAAGGCTTTGAGCGGAGCTTTGAGCGGAGCTTTGAGCAGAGCCAACAAGCTAATATGCTCCGTCAGGTCGCCTGGTTGTGAGCAACGAAGGTGAGGCCCGTGACAAGGGCTTCGTTTCTGTTGCATCCCGAATGGACCATCCAAAACAACCATTCAAAACAAGCTGCCACAATGTTGCTTTGGCTACTTGATGCTGCTGTCTACATGTGCTTCTGGCTACCTCAATCACTCCTACCTTCTCAAACTTTTTGGATTTTCAGCCCAGGACCTTCCTTGCAGGCAGCGAGCGCCACATCCAGTTTCACGGAGTTTCCCGTTGTCAGTAGGTCAAGTGACTGGACTGGGCACCGAAAGATCCCACTGCTGGCAGCTGCAACTTCTGGCCATCTATTGGCCCCCAAAGCCTGTTGGGGCAGTGTCATCAACATCGCTTGTGCTGGCACGCACATTTTACAACCTTCCCGAATTCACATAGTCGATAACGGCTGGCATGTAGTACTGCAGCCCTGCTAACAAGGATTTCCCTGTTGTGAACGAGTGATATATATGAGGCTTATAGGACAGGCTTCCTGTTTGATGGCTGGACTCTGAACAAGACAGACACTGCGCACGCATGCATGCAACGACTCAGGAACTTAGGAGAAATCGGGCAAGGGCAAAGGAGGCATGTTTAGCTCCTTTATGTATGCCCACAACCTGTACATGGTTGGGTAGTGCATGAGGTAGGCGCACATACATGAAGGGATATTCCAACCGTGTGGCGTGTTGCCGTGTTCCAAGGTGCTTCGACCACATATAAATTGCCCAGGCATGGATAAGGGCAAGTCACTGTTTCAGGCGCTGCAGCAGTTCAAACAGAGCAGGCAACTCAGGGCACGTCAGCTTCTCATCGCTTCAGCCGGACGCAATCTCAAATGACACGACTGACTGAAGGACACAGAAGGGTTCACTAACTGCTGACCTGTGTATGGAAACATCGGAGAAGAGCCACACGCAATGGTGCCAGTACTCTACAATACTGCAGGTTTATGTCTGCTCTGTGTGTGGTTATCGCCCCTGGTACGCCAATATTTATAACTTGCTTGTGTATAAAGTGCCGACCACTAACCATGACGGGCGTGAGGTCACCTGCCAAAGCTTGCTGCTGGGCTGGGCACGTGCAGTCCTGCTAGCCTTGTGCACAGTCTCATGCATGCAAGCACTGGCGGTGCATTACACATAGGGCTACAGCCCTCCTCTTGTCCTGCCTCGTCCTCGGTGCTGGTTTCGCCGCCCAGATTCTAGGGGAGGTGAACAGGCGCCGAGGCAGGACGCCGTTGTCCACTTCTATTCACTGGATAAGTCAGGCAGATCAACAGACTCTTAGACCAGGCCTCATTTGGTATAAAACCAAGGGCCAACACACGTTCTGTATAGCCCTGAGTGCAAGGTAGCAGTTGCCCTTTTGCCTCCCCCACGCCCATCATCAATCAAGATGCGGTCCGCCATTGCTCTCATGCTGTTGCTGTCGGTGGCCGTGGTTGCCCGTGGGGCATTGACTCCTGCTGAAATCGTGGTGAACATTAACGCACTGACTACCAAGTCCCAGGCACTGCAGGCGCCTGCGCAGTCGATCACCATTGTTAATGGTCCCCTACTCATCATCGGCCTAGGCCCCTTCCCTGAGGTATGGTGTTTGCAGTTGTGTTTGCAGCCTTTATGCCTGGCATGCAGCTGTTCACACACGTCCTCGAGCAATGTCTGGCAGATGGTGCCTCGTAATATTCTTAGGCGTTCAGTTATTAGGTGGTGGTTGGCTTTTCGTTGCCCTGCCGCATAAACGTCACACACTGACTACTGCAGTGTTCACTCCGTTTTGCGCTCGCAGATCATCGTGGGGTTCTCGGATATCGTCCAGACCACCACCACTGCCATATCATCTATGCAGGGCACCGCGCCGATTACCGGAGCGGCGGACGCTGCCGCCATTGCGGATGCGTTTCGTGAGTTCGTGAGGGTGCACCAAGTCCTCCTCAACATCCTCATCGGCAAGGCTGGCCTCTTCCAGACTGTGCCGCTTGTTGGAGAGCCTGTCGCGTAAGTCTTGCGAGACCTGCTGCATGCTGCTGTACGTTCGCACGTGCGTGAATTGCACGATGATTTGCTGCTGGTTGCTTGGTTGCAAACCAGGAGACTTGAAATCCATCCTGGCGTCCGTTATGGCCGTTCCAGGCTGGTTTTCTTAAAATTTTGTATACTGTGCAAAAGTCAACGCATGATTGCGTCAATGTCTTGTATCTGGCACACGCAGGTCCGCCCTCCGTCAGGTGGAGAACGTGGTTGACACCATCGCATTTGGTTTGATTGACCTGGTCCAGTCGCAAGCTACCGACCTGCAGAGCCAGGCGGGATCTTTGCACGGGACGCTCGATATAGCCATCAAGTCCTACGCTGGGCTTCCGCTCTGAGTTCGTTCACAGTAGGCATCAACTGTATGGGGTTGACAAACGAGGCCGCCCTTTCGGCTGCTTTGTGTAAGCACCCCAAGCTGTCAGTATGTGTTCAAGACCGAAGATGCTGCACAGTTGTTGCCCACAATCACACAGAGTTGGCGTGCACGGTATCGTGAATTGCGGTAGGTTGGTGGCATGGCTGTCGGTGAAATTGGTATGGGTTGAGGGATCGATGCGCTGTGCGGGATGGTGAAGTGCATGCGCTGTACATAATGCACATACCAACGTTTTTTCAAACTATTCGCCCGCCTTGTGCTGGAACGCACAACGCTGCTGCTCATTGCATTCACGGTGTGCTCGGCGGAGCCACGTGTGGTGGAATGAAGCTGCATGCACATGGGCAGCAGTGTATGTACTGTCTTAGGTAGAGAGCGTTATTACGATTCGTACTAAACTAGGCAGCTGAGGTGCTTGATTGCAAATCACAGCTTGGTAGCCTGGCTAGCCTGGTGGCCTTCTGTGGCATGCATCGGTGTAGTTGCATGCGTGCACATGCCACCAGTTTGGGTAGGGATTGGTTAGTGGCGAGAGTGGCAGACTACGTAGGGCTGGTGCAAGCGCATGCTGAGTGTGCGGCTCTTTACTTCGGCGTGTGCGCTGAGCAATCCTGCGCATTTCGGACCATCCAAAGCGAAGTTACTGCATGCTGCTGTCTGTACATATTGTGCCTTGTCAGGACTGGCGTGTAAATACCTCGAGAATAATCATGTGCCTGGCTTCCTCTTCGATCCACCCAAAGTTGGTGTGCTTGCAGAGCAATTCGTCAGCACTGGAACACCTTGCTCAAAGCAGCACGCAGGCAAGTGGGGCAACCCCCCTCCCCTCCCCCTCCAAACCTCCCTGGGTGTCACGTGCGCCTGATGCATGAAGTTTATGAATCTCTTACAATGGTAACCGCCGCACTACGGCAGGCGCTGTGCGCATGCATGTGACCTGCACATGAACGCAGTGCGATGCAGGCGGTGTCGACGACCGGCTCTCCACGCCATCTGGCAGCAGCCCCAAAGACTTGTGTGTGTGCACCCTGTTGAGAATGCCTACCGGTAATAAACTTCCGTGCAACAGTTCCATGCAACCCGCTTAAAGTGAGTGCACACCGCCACTTCCTTGCCAGCGATCATCAGCTCACCAGGGGAGTCATACCCACTGATAAGCTCGATGCTGCCGGGGCCTTGCCAATGGCAACAGCCCCATCCTGGCCCATTCCTGATCACACAAATGCACGAAAACATCTTTGCTGCTGCCTGCTTGACTCGGGTGCCATAACGCCCAACTGTTCGCCGATTCGGCAGGGACAGCATTCCCTCGGCTGGGCATGGAGAGTTGCTGGTGCGGGGCGTGCCCTACACGGCATTTGCCATCCACAAGGCAAGTTGGCCAGCCGAACTTCGACAGCACGCGTTCTAGAGGTCTTGCCTGTTGGAGGTGGGGGTTGTTACTGTGATGCATGGGTGCGCCCGCAACACCAGCACTGCATGCACCTGGGTGGTGTAACGCTACAGCTTGACACGCTCAGCTGCATCGTGCAAGCATGCTGGTGAGTCATTTAATGTGTTTGAATGTCAACAGTACAGTACTGCAAACACTTGATTGAATCCCAAAGACATTTACATCACCGTTCACCCACATGCAGGGAGATGCGGACACGTTCCAGGCGTTCACAGTCCCATGAGCCTCACCGTGGTACGCAACCTTTGCAGAGATTTGCGGACGGAGGCTGCACACACCACTGCCTGGCCTGCGAGTGGGCCAGGCTGTGTTGATGGTACTGCCGCGCTTTGCAGCATGGAAAGAGGCACATGCATAGATACAACGCGGCAGGTGTCTTCATCCACACCTTTTCCCTGCTGCGAGCCGCTATCCATGGCAGTGCTGGTGAGCGCTGCGGCCTCTGCCCCTACCTGTGATATCCTGCGCGTGCAGTGACATAGCACGCAGGCTGACTGCTCGCCCGCCCCGTCCGGGGTGGCATTGGGACGCGCATAGGGGGCCCCCTTCTCAGCCTTGTTTAGGCAGCCGCTGTCCTGCTGCTCGCTTCGCTGACCTTATGTGGGCCCCCTCGTGCAGTCGTCCGTGCCTTGACCTCATGAGCCTGCCCTCCATGCGCTTGTCCTAGCTGCAGGATGCATGAGGCAGGAGCATCTGCATACTGAGGGCAGGTGGGCTGTGGGCTCGCGTGGCTAGCGCTGTCCGCCTGGCCCTGTGGCTTCCTTTGTGTTGGGCCGATGAATGTATCATGTCCTGCTCGTTCATGGACCCACTTTGCTAGCTATCAGTGGCATAACATCCCACAACATGCTGCACCTGCTGCTTGCTCCCGATTGTGTTTTGGTGGCATTGTCTGTATGTGTGAACGGGCTGCTGCCTTGCCCACCATGATGATTATGACTAGCCAGTGACAACTGCTCGCTGCCACACTGGCCAAGCAGTTACACACTGCCCTGCCCTGTTGAGCCGGTGTCTACAACGCGTACCTATGTCTACCAGTACATCTACACGGGCAGATCCATCCAGTCCACTCCCTTATGCCCCTCCAGGGGAGGGGGCCAGCCCGCAGTCATATGCCAGTCGCAACGGCGGCGGCAGCGTCGTCGCTGGAGGGTGGGCCGACCTGGGCTGGGTGAGTTGCTCTTCGATGCTATGTTACGTTTGTATGCAGGCATGCAGTGTGTGTTGCGCAGTGTGGCACGGAGTGTGGTTGGAGTGCGTCAGCAGGAATGCGCCACAGCAGCAGGCAAGACAGGACGGGACACGCGTGTGCCTGCATGCACTCATCACACACTGTTCATGAGTGATTGGGCCCCCTGCATGAAGGGGCTGGTACATGTATGTATGCGTGCAGTGTGAGCTGTACACTGGCGTGGGACGTCGGGCGTACCAGCTGCATCCGGAAACAGCAGCAGCAGCAGCAGCAGCAGCAGCAGTCAAGGTCGCAATGAGACATGGGCACGCTCATGCATGCACACACGCATGCATTGCTCATGTGACAGAAGCAGGGACGGTAGTATCATGCTGAAATTGCTTGCGTAATGCGTGTGCGGTGTGCATGTGCATGTGCGTGTGCGTGCGCGTGCGCGTGTGCGTGTGCGTGCGCGTGTGCGTGCGCGTGTGCGTGTGCGTGTGCGTGCGCGTGTGCGTGTGCATGCGCGTGCGCGTGTGCGTGTGCGTGTGCGTGTGCGTGTGCGTGTGCGTGTGCGTGTGCGTAATGCGTGTGTGATCAGCATCACACCTGGT